>RJWM01001624.1:0-152000 GCA_004363535.1 Dasyprocta punctata | reverse complement strand
GTTATTACCAAGTTAAGGTAGCTTTCTCTCAAAAGAGCATTAATTCAGCTTGTTCTGAAGAAAGGACTGGATGTGAAGTGAATTTTTTTACTAGCATTAATAACCTTCAGCGAGAACCACTGCTGTGAAATAATTTTTGAAATTAAGACAAATACTCCAAGTCGGGCATGGTGGCGCACGCCTTTAATCCCAGCACTTGGGAGGCTGATGAAGGAGGAGCGTTGTGAGTTCGAGGCCGGCTTGGGCTACAACGCGAGTACAAGGCCGGCCTGAGCTACATAGTGCGACCCTGCTTCAAAAAACTAGAGCCGGGAGTTTGGTTCAGCGGCTTAAGCGCCTGCCCTGGTAGGTGTGAGGTTGTGAGTTTGATCCTCGGTGCCGCAAAAAAAAAAAAAAAAAACCTCCATTTTCACAGATGCATAAAGTGATGTTATCTCTGATTTTGAGATTTAAGGAAACATGTAGTTTCTGTGTTGATCCTCACAGAGGTTGCTGTTTAAATATCTGCTATTTCCCCTTTGATCTCCCACATACAGGGTTCACACCCCAGTTTCAGACCATCCAAATCCTAGTGAGTGAATTGCCGTCACAAAGTCTTCAATAGCAACTGCTGGACTTCGCTCCCCAGTGTTGCCTCTCAGGGGCACAGAGCATGATGCTCACGTAACAAAAATATGCCTCATGTAAATTAAATTCTGTTCTCCAAATTTTTTAGCACAAGGTTGTTAGACGTGATGCTACCACATCTGGAAATTACGGTTTACTATTCTTCAGAATTTTGTAGATCTTATAATTATCCAATATCATTCCTATGTCACCTTCCAAAGAATCCACATTTTCATAGGACTTTCTCTGGGTTTGGTCATATTCTTAGCACTTTATGTACACTAATACACAGAGACTTCATAACAGTCATATAGATAGAATTATAATATCCCCAATGTTACAGGGAAAAGAAAACGAGAGACTTACAGGTTAAAGACTTGCTCAAGATTACAGAGCCAAGAGTAGCAGTGCAGGGGAGAGAGAAAGGAACCCAAAACAACCAGCCTCCTCTATGGTAGGCAGTTGCAGATGTATAAAAGAACAGTTGGTGATTCTTTCACAAAATATCATTTAAATCATTCCACTTATATGAAAACTCATCTGCTTAGAACAACTATAGATAAAGAACTTCAACTGTTAGGTAACAGTGAATGATACCCAATCTGAATTTTGGCTGAAACCAGGGTATCAGCACATCATAAATATGACTGGGAACAGCTGTTGAAGGAACTCAACAATTTGAAATTTGGTCAGTATATTTTTTCACTTGATTTAAACCACCACAGAAAATGTCATATTAATTAGGTCATTGTTACAAGGGTTTTCATTTAATGCAAATCTTTCAAAAGATTTGATAATTCTTCAGCCAATCTCACAGTCCCATATTGATAATCCTCCTAATGCCGACACTGGTCACCCACTCTCAGGGAGGAGCGAATGTCCCGTGGATTTGCCCTTTACCTCCTCAAGTGTTAGAATGGCCCTGTGAATCATAGCTAGATGTAGAGATAAAATATATATGTAATACTGGGAAAATAAAAAATGAATTAAGAATATCCTTTAATAATATTGTAAGATCAAAATTTAAAACAAAATACTAGAAACTAGATGGAAAAAAGCACATCACTTTACACTTGAATAGACTTAATGATATATCTTGAAAAGACCTAGGCTGCTCCCAATGTACCACCTGTATTCTTAAAAATGAAATTTGATACAGCTCTGTAACTCCTGTGGAAAGGGTATTATCTCTAAAGCTAGTAGTCAACAATCATTTCATTCATTACTTTTCAAAGTAGTAAAGTTAATGTTTCACTAAACTTCCTACTTTCCTACTTCAGATTCTTTCTTAAATTCTTATTGACCCTGAAATCGCAGTGCAGTTACGGAACAGTATACTAGGTGAATTATTCTGTTGGTAGGCAGTAGAGTCTCCTTCTGCAGACATTTTCTCATTGTCACTGAAATATGCACAGAGAAAGCTAAATATTTCACAGCGCCTAGGATAAAGATGACGATGAAAATGGAAATATTTTCTTGTAGAATCTTAATTTTCCTAGTACTTTTTGCCCCACCTTGGAATTTTATGCACTTGTCTGCAGAGATATGTGGACAGAATTGGTCTTATTTCATGCTTCAGGTACTCTACCCCTCTTTGGAGTAACCAAGAAAACAAGTCATCCGTATGTAGATACACAGACGGTAAGGTCCCACGCAGTGGCCACAGGTCACACTGAGTGGGATACTACAGAGATGAGAGGCTGGGCTCACAGGTTTTATATCTGTGGTGACGCTGTGAGACCAGGGCTGGGGAGGACAATGAGGTGTTACGGACCCACAGAAACATAAAGTACATGAGACCTCAGAGACGTTCATTTCCAAGCTGTTAGTTTACTAAAGAAGGAGCCTTACCCGGGCCTTCTGCTCCATTTCTAGCATTAATCTTTCATGTTGCTCAGCTATAGCCAGTGTCGCAGAATGGACCTTCTGATAGATCATTTCTCCTTCCCTTGTTTGAAAAGTGAATAGTCCTTCTCCCGTGTCACACATTCTGTGAGAACAGAGATAGGGAAAGAGATGGGTCTTCATGTGTTCAAATGTGTAACAGTTCTCCACATAAAAGATGCCCTCACCTTTATACCAGCTCATCTTTGCTTTTATAGAGGTTAGCGAAGCAGATTCATCCTTGACCAAAACCAGCCAATGAATGCATCTTTAAATGGTACATGAGAATGGAATTCAACGGGGTGAAAATACATGTATAGTTGGATTTTTAAAGAGGACGCATTCACCACAATGTAAAAAGAACAGATAAGCTCCTTTTAAGATTTAGATCATTACAGTGCTTTTCTTACCATTAAGGCAGTATAGCCCATAGCAGTGTTCTTGAAGGATTTTTCATGTTTCTCATATAAAAGCACTACTAGGGGGTTGAAAGCTCTTGAAATTTAAAGAATTTAAGAAAAATCTGCAATATTATGCTCAATGGAACCCAGGAAAAGACGATACATCTTTTATATTTTTAGTTTCACTTTATTTTTAATTTATAGATTTGCATACATATACTGAGTCTTTTGTTGAACCAAGTAATTCTTAAGCAAGTCTTGGTGTCATCGAGAGAACTGCATGGTTTGAAAGAAACTACTTGGATATGAGGACCTCTGGTTTGAATATTTTCTCTGATAATTACCAGTAGTGTGAATTTGGACAACCTGTTCAACCTACCTATACTTCCTTTCCATATATCTAGAATAGAAATAATAGGACTATTTGAAGATCCTTGTGAAGGTTAAGAGTTGGCACACAAAATATTTACAGTGTTTTTACAGTTCGCACATAGTAAAAATATTTGCTATTACTATTTTCAATATAAGGAAACACAAGAAAGTATGGAAATAATTAAATATCTAACACAGAGAAATGGCCAGGTTGCGTTTTTATTTGCTATTATGCTACAGGATATTATGTTGCTATGATATTATAGTAGAGCAGGATTATTAAGCAGTGACTTCTGTGTGATTTCTGAGAACATGCATGAGTATTAACTAGAAAAAGCTCACTGATAAGTTGTTAATCAATAGGATTCCAGATAAGTTTTATTAACAAAGACTAATTCAAAAATGAAAAATACTTAAATTGATACTTCAAACGTCAGTTTTTAGGTATAATTGAACACCTTTGGAAAGACCGTCTCATTGTTTTCACCCGATATTGGATATTAACCAGACTACTACTGTTCTGTTGGTTTTCAGGTGATAACCGTCAAATGCTTGGCAGGTTACATGAAAATATTCAAGAGGACAAACTATTTCTTCAAGTACTAAAAAGATTTCGGATTCTTCTCTATGGTTCTCCAAGGAGTTTTCAGTGGAAAAGGACGGTCTCAGGAGGCTCACTGACACTATGGAGGCTGCGGCTGCATCCTCGGGGCCCCAGCCAGCCAGCTCTTAGCTTCTGTGAAAGCCATCTTAATAAAATGCACCCAGCGTGAAATGGAAAGTCTGGGGAAAATGAAGAGTTTTTTTCGGAGTGAAACAAAATGAGCTTTCTTTGTTGATTCAGGGGACTAAGAAAATCCAACAGCAATAGCAAAACCATTGATAAGTCATGAGTGCATCTTGGTTGAAGTTGAGTTTTGTTCATTGTCATCTGAAAAACAGTGCTCCATAGCCTCAGGAAATGAGATGATGAAGACACAAATTGTTATTTCATACTCAGTCAATGAGATGTTAAGTTCTAAAGATTGTCCACTTCCTGCTACTTAACTCTGCCCAGTGGGGGAGTCTGAATGCTTAGAGGAGGCTTTTCTCCCATTCTTTTCAAATAACTACTATAAGATCCCGGCTTATATCAAGAAAAAAAATCACTTAAAAATATTAGCACAAAAAGCAAACTTTAAGAACAAGGTGCTGTTTTATCAACATTCCATTTAGCCAAGCTGAAGGTTAATTCCTCAGCATGATTGTGCTGTTTATGACAACTGTCAATCAAGTTGGAACAAGTAGTTTAGATTTTTTTGGTTCTTGCTTAAGTATGCTCATTGGGGGCTGGTAGAGAACAGAGACTTTTCTTATCTGTCTGAATAGTTTTGTGATAGCAAGGTAACATTAGAGGAGATGATAATGAGGAAGATAGAATAATTTATATGGCTTTTGACTTGCTCTTCCAGTAGGATCCATGGCCAGGTCTGCTGGCATCACTGGAAGCTTATTTAGACAACTGGGTCAGAATCTGCTTGTTAACAAAATTCCCAGGCGTCTCATGTGCACGTTATGACATAAGGGATTTAAAGCAGGACAAATAAGCCATATGTGTGCAATGTTTTAAAGACTGTGATATATGAAACTGAGTGTTAAAAAGGAAGATGCACACACAAAAAAATGGTAGAACACCCAAGGCAATCATTGCTTGACTTGTAAAGAGCTAAATTAGAGATGCTGGCTACATTTGCATATTCTAATTCCCTAACCAGCAGAATAACGTACAATGAGTGCATTATTTTGCAAAAAAGTGGAAATAAGGATAATATCTTGGCTCCAAACTAGAATTCTACTGACACATAAAGACAATTGTGAATATTATCTCTTTTTATGTTTAACAAAACATTGGTACAAAGTTAGTTTTTTCTTATGTAAAATAAAATGTTTAAGAATATAATCTCAAAGGTCCCTTTCCGCTCTGCATAATAGTCCAGGGTGTCATAAAACCTCTAAGAAGTAAGTAGGACAGGCACACTGGGTTCAGGATTTTTGTTTGCATTTTCTGTTTTATTTTGGATACAGTGATATCAGAGAAATTATAGCAGTATAGGGTTCAAAAGTGTAGGGAACAAATTCATATCAATAGGTCATGGCCTACTATATAATTTATCAAATATTTTTCAAGTAGACACTATCTTGGGCCTAAGGATAACAAGAAGGGAATGACCTATTATCTTTGAGACTTTTCTAGTAGTGGGGGAAGAAACGCATTGGTCAAAGAACCACATACTTATTGTGGTATGTGCCACCTAGCAGAAGTAAGGAGTCCTGAGGAAGGTGACGGGGGACTGACTCGAGCAAAGAACTTACCTATTGACTTCTCATCTGTGAAACAGTGCAATACGATTCTCTCATGGATTTTTTTTTTCTTTGACTTAAGTTAAATGAAGCCATGTAGGTGATAACGGGTATGTTACTGGGATAAATTCAGACTGCTCACCACTTAAAGGCCAACACTTGGGAGTGTTGGTGGAAAGAAATTGGGTTTACTCAATGGCTGGAAACTCCTAGCCCATTCCTTTCTGGAAAAATCCTTGTTCCTTCCATGTTAGCTTTCTATGTGACTTGCTTCCCCTTTTGGTCCTCATTTAATCAGTATTACCTAGGCCCCTGTATTTATTGTAATCTTACTGGTTCCCTACAGTTTTCTCCCACCTCACACACACTTTGTGATTTTCCATTGCAACAATATTAAACTAAGCAACTACACTTGTAATGTTATTAGTTGACTGTAATTTTGTCTCACCTTGAAACCACCTAATCTTGTTGCTTTGCTTAATAAAACACTCTTAAGAAGCAAGATCAGTGGGCCACCCACTTGGGATCCCCTTCTGTCCCTCTTAGAAGCTTTCTTTCTTTCAATAAATTCTTCCTATTCTTAACCTCCAATGTTCCTAGAATTCATTCCTCAATTTTAGAGAACACAAACTGGGCATTCCAGGCATCTAGCTGTTTGGGAGTTAGCTGGGGATCCATATATCATTTTTTGTATCATGTATTCTGAATCATTTTTAGGTAACATACTCACAGAACTAAAGGTTCAGAGGGGCATAACAGAGGTCACCATATGTCCTGAATTCTGCAAATGAAATATCTGGCAGTTATGAATTTTAGGGAGGCTTTTCTTTAGACTTCAGAATGCCCGGCAGAAGGAAGGGTCAGCACATTTGTGGAAGGACAAAGGGAGGGAGAAGTGAAGGGCAAATTCAAAGAAGCTGCCACTGTAAAGGGAGGAAATGACCAATTTAGCAGACCTGGTATACCCAAACCCCATACATTCCACAGAAATGCCTACTTTTGGGACAGTCTTTGATTGGTTTCTGGGATATAGCATCTGAGCTTTTGGAATATTTTTCATATTTCAGTATGTCTGAAGTCTTTTGGGGCCATGCTGTCATAGTTTGACTGGAGAGACTGATCTCAACAGCTTGACTTAGGGTGTTTGCCTCCCTCTTTCTATGCTGATGGAGGATGAGCTGCGTCCAGAGGGTGCTGCCTGCCTTCAGAAGAAACTCCAATAAAGCCTGCACTTTCAGACTCTGGAGAGACTCACTGGCTGACAGCTTGTCACATGTGTTGTCGCATATAATTGCTGGGAGGATTAAGTGTGTCCCTATACATCACACTGGAGGGCCCTGGAACCTCAGGCCTGCTGTATCTTGGTCTTTCTCCTGCTGATTTTAATCTGTGTATCTCATGGTAGTTCACCACATTGTGAGTACAAAAGCTTTTTCTGAGTCTTGTGAGTCTTCTAGAAAAATCAAGAAGGCTGCAGGTGGTATCTGAACCCTTCATTTGAGACAGCAGCATATCTACCAATGTATTTTGATTCAAGAAGAACCTAAAAATATTAATTATTTCCCCAAATGGCTATTTTTTAGATTTCATTTCTCTAGGTAATCTGCAAGAATATTCCATTGTCTTTATCTCATTTCACTCCTCACCTGTAGAATCAATCATCTGAGATAGTAACACTGTCAGTCTTGTTTCTGTAATGTTCTGGTAAATAAAGAATAATGAGAGATTATGTGGATAAGCAAATTTGTAGGCACTTAAACTCCAGATACAGCACTCCACTATTCGTGGATTTTATAGTTGATTTCAAGGGAAAAATAGCCATCATATACAGAGCCTGGGAGGGAAATATAGCGGCGAACAAGTCCATTTTACTTACTACTGGACCACTGACACTCTTTTCCTTTCTCTTTGTATATGATTCAGCACTTCCTGATGTGATGACTTTGAAATGCGGGTCTTTCTCCCAAGTGATATGTTTTGAAAGTAATTTATCAGGTCAAAAATAATGGATACACTTTAGTTTCAGAAAATAAAAGTGGACACTTCAACATAATTCTCTGAGTCTATAGGTAGTTTCACTAGAGATGAGTTGGTCAGTCTCTGGCATTTTGTCTGTCTTTGCAGCTGTATAATTTCATTGTCACTGTCAGTTTTGCAACATTGTGTACGTATTTAATGACGAAGTATTTATCCTCTATGCTCATGGAAATTGAACTCTTGGCAGTGGAATACAGCGCAAGCATGTTCCTGAAAATTCAGCCGTGTTCCTATTCAGGAATGAAAATTTAATGTTTAATTATAGAAAGTAATGAAACTCTGAGAAAGCACAAGCTTTCTTCAGAGCAGTTTAAACCAATTAGCACTTTTATTACATTAATGGTTTAGTCTTCATAGTCACTTAATGATGCTAGCATTTCACTTTTTTTAGTAGCTATGAAAAGACTGGTTACTTCGAGTGATCCGGTGAGTCAACCTTCACACGATGCTAAGAAGCTATAAGCAAAATGGACAAACGGACTAGAGCAATACCACACGATGTTCAGAAACAGACACCATTCAGACGAGAGTCAAATATGGGATCAAAGGAAAATTCCAAATCAGGGAGGGAAAGCGGAGTGCTTCAGCCAACCATGTTGGGCACTCAGCCATTTGGAAAAAAAAAAAAAAAAAAAAGGAATTTTTTTTTCCACTCCACCATCAAAAATTTCAAAAAATCCAATAAAAATCAAGAAGTGTGCACTTTCTCACCTAGCTTCCAACATTCTATAAGGCAGCCAACTGCTCTTCATCTCACACAAAACACACAAAGAATTTTACTAAGATTATTAAGAGATAAGCAGCTGAACTGTGATCTGAATCCAGTCACAGTGACTTCGGTCAATTCTTAAGCTAGCTCATGTCACTAAGCCACACTATATTTGTTTCAGAGGAGAAACTGAGCAACATATAGTACGTAGCTCTTTCACTCTACCGTGGACAGGCAGCACTGGATACAACTGCAGGTACAAAGCTTTAAAGATTCCCTCTCTCCTTGCCACTGTTCCTTCTCTGTTAAGTTAGGTCTCTAAGACATGCAGCTCGATAGATGCACCAGTAAAAATGCACACTAAAGTACATCAATCAATCAATCAACATTAGAATTGAATCTTCTCTGCTCTCCAAGCTCCATAGCAGTGGCTGTTGTGAAGTAGTTGGGGATTTGCAGCCCCTTGATCAGACAGCTGCTGGTTTTATATATACTGGTTGAGTTTATCAAAAAAGTTGCAAAGTTCTCACCTACAAAAATTCTTAGTCTAAGACCTGCTTCACATTAGCTTTTGATCCCCTATAAAATCCATCTGATCCTTTATAAATGCAATTTAATTCTCTGTAACGTCAAGCTTTTGAAATAAAAGTTGATGTAAACAATTTGTAAGGTACAAACTTACTCTAAAATTATACAGTTCTTATATGTGAACTCAGCAACGGCAGAATATAACCACATTAATTAAAATATCTGCATCTTTTCACTTACATTACATATTTTAATTTTATTCTATTCTAGTTCATTTTTATTATTTCTAAATTTTCTCCTTTAAACTGAATAGATCAGACAGTTAAGTCTCCCAGAAAGAGTCTTTTTCAATTCTGTTGAAATAAAAATTAAAATTTACTGCCATGGTGAAAGATGATTATACTTAAGTTTAAAAAGTTTAAATAAGTTCAGAAGTTACAACCTTTATTTTTAAAAATAATTTTAAATGTCATCATTCTGGGTTAAAAATTTTTAAAACTTAATTATTATACTTTCCCTAACAATTTAAAGTGAATAGCATAAAGATACTGGATCTTAAGAAGTTGGTGAATATATTATTTGAATCACCTTCAGAGAAGACACTAAGAAAAGGAATAAATATTTCTTACTTATAAATAAAACAATCATTCTTATAATCTTATCCCTTGAGAGCTCTGCTTTTTGTAAGTATGTTCTAGCCTTCATCATGATAAACACTAGTATATCCAAGTTTAAGAATTGACAAATCACTCCTTTTTTCCTCTGGTTGGTCAGGTGTATGCTGTACTAAATGTGTACATTTTAGTACTTGTGATGTCTCATTACATTTATTTATACAGAATTGAAGTTGTAGAATTGACAAATACAATTAACATCTGAAATAGCAAAAGGTAAAAGTTGCAGGATGAGTGGAAGAAAAGAATAAGATTGACAGAGGAAAATCTAAGTCAACTTGATAACAGATCATAGAAATAATTCAATATGAAGAACACAGAGAAAAAAATAATGAAAAAAATGGATACAGCCTTAGAAATCTCTGAGTAAAGGTCAGTGCAGCTAACATAGCAGTGCACAGAATTCCAGAAAGAGAGGGGAGAGGAAAAGAGGGAAAAAAAGGTATTTGAAGGAACAAGGGCCAAAAATATTCAAATTTGATGAAAGACATACATTCACAACTTCAAGAAGTTCAGTAAACTCTAACAATATTTTCTATTCCTGCTTTTGCTTTGGATGCTTTGGCTTTTTTACTTGGGCTTATGTCATTCTTATGCTTCTTATTTGACCCATTGGTCACTTTCCTTCTCTCTCAATATTGATTTATCCTTTTTCTAAGCTCTCTGCAAGACCTTATCAAATTTGTTCTCTTCATCTTTGTCATATGTAGATTTTATCCTTTCTTCCCATGGCTTCCTTTCTTGACTTTGAAGGATTCTTCTCTTTGATAGCTTTTATTAGAGTTTGCCGTAAAGTTTTAGAGCTTTTTTTACTCTGAAATTTGAGGATGGCTTGTCTTCTTTGTCTTTCCTACAATGTGTCATAGACCCCCTTCACATCTAAGGAAATATATTTGGATCTAGTATTTCAACAAATCATAATGGGAATTTTCCTTGGCTGAGTCCATTTTTCACTTGTGTGACATCCAATTCCTATTTTTCAGTCTACAGGTGGGGTACAGACCAGCATGCACAGACTATTCCAATCCCAGATTTTTTTCTGATCTCTATCTACCTAATTTTGCGAACAGAATTGAGATGGTGTCTTGTGTCTTCTTAGACCTTATAGCTCTTATTAATTGAAATAAAGGAATAAAGTTTGGTTAAGCATACATTGGTTAATATTTTGAAAAAAATACAAAAAGACAGACACAACAGCAGAAAATAACAACTGGGACAAATATACACATGGGAAAATAATTTCTTAATTGACACTATTCATATAATGGTCAAGAAGCAAAGCCAACACAAAATTGAGTTCTTTGAGGCAATAAAGAAGCCATAAATGAAATAATAAAGCTAGATTTGACTTTGTAAAACATACATTGTAGAAAATATAGAATCTTTGTTTGAAATGAATTCACCTGTTATAATTCAGTATTTCTGCTGTTGTGTTTCTCATTAAATGTATTGTGCTCTCGCATCCTGCCACTAGTGAACTTCCTGTCTATCAATAGATATTTTTTACTGGCCACGTGTTCACAATCATGAGTTTGACTCCTAATATTTGTGGACTAGTATTTCTTTAGAGTTTCTGAGACTTATTCACAACTATGTGGTATCCTTCCAGTAACTAAAAGCAAAGCTATCAAAAATTAAAAGTGTTTAACTTTACATAAAGGTTGTTCCTTTCTTTTTGATTTTGTAAATTAATATTTTTCTACTTCTCAAGAAAAATACATGGGAATCTTAAAAAATACTCTGTTCTCTTACCAAGTGTACAATTCTATTTCACTTCACACATAGACCTCTGTTCTACATCTTTCTACTGACCAGGCTGCACATTATGAATATTCAAATGCCAAATCTAGGTGATTAAGTTAGTTTTACTATAGATTGTTAGTTAGATAGAGATTGGGACCTGACTTAAGAGATGGCCCTATTCCTTCTGAACCTGAGCAACTGCGGAAAAGAGGAAGGAAACAAGTTAGAAACCATTCAGCAAGGTTCATGTATCATGATTTCTCTTATTCAAGTGGAAATTCTAGAGCAGAAATGAATACTGAGTTGGTGTCCAGTTAGATGAACTGAAAGTCAGACTCGACTCTCACTGCCCACGTTTGAGTAGAGCACCCAGAATTCCTCTGTGGAGGACTGGGGTTGAGAAGACAAGAACATAAGGAGTCTAAGAGGAGGAAACAACCCAGAATCAGTGTTTCCATGCAGGGCAGTAGAATAATCCGCCAAGGCCATGTAAGCAGAGTTACATTGTCACAAAGACATGGGGAGAGACCTGACCAAATGGTGCTTTGATTCAAGGATCCAAAAGGTCACAGAAGAATTTTATATGTTCAAAATCGAACTACATACAACTGAGAAAAACAGATAGAAAACAGAATAATACCAATATGAACAAACTAAAAAGGGCAATTCAAAATGGCAAGTGAAAATTATTTCTTTCATAGTGAGAGGGCATTCACAAGAAATAGAAATTGATACAAAATAAAGAATCTACACTTTAAAATTTCTTCAGGTATTTTAATATTTGAGTAGGATTTTTTCTTTATAATTTTTTCTTAACTCACACATAAAAATTTAAAATTATACATATTAATGTGGTACCATGTGACATTGTAATGTGTGTATATATTCCATAATGAGAATTTATATTTTCCTAACTCAACAGAGTTGTGTTAAATTGTTGAACCCGCTGCAGTTGTAAAACATTTGCAGTTTCAGATAGTAACAACTTTGCTCTTTTACCAGTAATAATTAATTAGCAAAAATATTAATTCACTCTGACTTTAATTCTTGTAGTCCTCAAGTCAGGTTTGTAGTTTATCCATGAATCTGAAAGGAAAATATTTTTCCTAGGTTTCTGCCCACATCTCTTTGTAATTCCCCTAGATATTGTTCCTGGCCCCTATGATCACTTGATAGTACCAAGGATTGACTATGTTTTATTAGGATTACCACCAAAAAGGATACATACTGACATTGCCAGAAATGACAGAAAGACCAAAATCCAAAATGATATATTTAGATGATGAGCACACCAGACCTGGATTTCTTTCACGTCAGAAAACTGTCTGCTACGGTCTGAACGTTTATGTTCTTCCCAAATTCTTGTGTTGAAAACTAATCCCACAGCGGTATTAAGAGTTGTGCCCTGGGGAGTTAATTAGGTCACAGCACAGGGCCTTCATGAGTACTACTAATGCTTCTATAAATGAGGCACAGAGTAGTGGATCTGACTGTTCACCAGGCGAGGATGTGGTACAAGGACGCCATCTCTGAGGACGGGCATTTCGATCTCAGACTTCTTGGCTTGCAGAAGTCTGAGAAAGAAATACTTGCTGTGTATACGCTGCTGAATTTATGGCATTTGTTACTGCACTGCAATTTTTTTAAAGACAGAATCTGACAGTGAAGGAAGGGTCACTAGGGCAAGGCGTATTTGGGCATAAAATCCTTTCTGTTATGGTAATTTACACCTAAAACAGAAGAGCATGAATCCATTCTGGAGAAACAGTATGGGGCAACAAACTGCAAACAAATAAGAGATTAAAGAAGAAAAAGACACAGGCAAAAGATGAATGTGTAAGGCTAGTGGGTCAAACGGTGATAAAATCCCAAGGAGGAGTGAGTTCAGAAAGTGATTATTCAAACAAGGGTACTTTTCAGAGAACAAATTGACTACATCCTGAGGACAGAAAAGGTTATGGGAGCCATGAAGAAAGGAGTAAAGATCAAAAGTGGCAGAGCAGCAGAGTTAAACTTAAAATGCAGGAATTATTTTCAAAGTCCTGTTCTCACAGTGTATTCAATTCAACTTTCCCAGTGGCCCATTCTGCTCTTAGCACTGGCTGACTGTACTGACTCCCTTCCTATGAATACTCAAGCTGCTGACTGGTAAGACAAATTCTCTCCCGTGAATAATGTACCCAGTGTTAGTGTTCCGTTGTAAAGGAAGAGAAGCAGGGAAGGTGCTGGATCCAAGTATATTTCTTTGGTATTTCCATAAATACCTTCAGTTATTAATTGAACACCATTGAGAAAGTTGAGGGGCTCATGGTAGCAATGAATGAATCACTGCCATAACCGAAAAGTATTAATAGAAATAGAATATGACTTTCTGGAAAGAATCACTTCCTGAATTTCAAAGTGGGAGCCACTACAACTTTGATTCTGCCAGCCATTGGGCTGTATGAAGAGACAGTTGTCCTGACGGGTCAAGAAGAGGAAAGAAAACCCAATTCTAAGTAGCAGTTGGTGCTGGAGTGAGAACAGATGAAAATATCCTAGTGGACTCCACCCCACTCCTTTTTGCTTGCACGCTGTTGGATCCCGGGCTGGGACAGGAGTAGAAGTTTTTTTATTATTTTGGCAAGAACTGGATAAGGCAGCTCAGGTAGCTGATTTAACAACTGGACCCCTCGCAGATGCCCTTCTCGAGTGAGGAGGAAAAAGCAGGGAGCGGACAGAGGGAGCCGGCTGCCCCGCTTCTCCCCAGGTCCTGCCGTGCCCAGGATCCAACAGCGTGCAAGCAAAAAGGAGTGGGGTGGAGTTCACTAGGATATTTTCATCTGTTCTCACTCCAGCACCAACTGTTATAAAGAACAGAATAAAAATGCCAGAAGAAAATAGTTGAGAGAAATTTATTCTTTTACCCTTGATACTTAATGGGAATTCAAGCACTATACATTTTATATTATTTTTCTTAATGGTCAGTGCCCTTGGCTGCATATGGTAAACACTTATCATGGATCAAAGCAATCTTAGTGACACATATTCCTTCAGCTTTGCCTGCTGTTAAGGCTCCATGAAATGTTCATTTCAAATGCTATCTTTTCTACAAACAAAAGATGGTCTATAGCTAAGTAATACCTCTAAGATTTTATTTTTTTATTGAATATAAGGATGAAGTATAGAAGCTTAATGATTAAAAGTTTTGTATTGCTCACTTGACTAAGATTTTAAATGACTGAGTTGTAAAGTTATTTTATACAATTCATGCTACTTTTTTCCATCCTGGGAATGATTTTGCATTGCAATTCCCAGTGGTTATTTTTCTTGCTACTTTTATTAGGGTCTCCTATAAACTGAAAAGAAGGAATTAGCAAAGAAGCAAACAAAAGAATTAGAAAGCAAATCTCCTGTATTTCTTTTCAGTTAATATTATATCAGAAGGATGCTAAAAGTTTTGAGAGCGATGTTGAGACACCGGCTGCATTCAACTGCGGACTGCGGAAAACAGGGGTGAGGTTAAATTACAAAGTGAGAAAGCTGCCTTCAGAAGGCTTCTAACATCCTAAGGAGAAGCCCAAAAGGGCTTGTCAGCTCTGGGGGCTTCAGAAAAGTCATCTGATCTCCAAGTGTGTGGCTGCTCATCTCTCACCCTTTGTCTCTTATGCTTAAGAGCACTGCTATGGAGATCAAAATGTGAATGCATCTTGGACCCTCTGGAGCACTGTGCAATGAAAGATGCTATTAGCGTGATTATGAGAGATCGTTTCACATGAGTTGCACTCTATCTGGAGATCCCAAACTTCCTGCTCAGCAATGTTTTCTTGCAGTATTCTTGAGTATCAGGCTCTCTGCCAAGGTCCTGGATGATGCTGCATTTTCTGTGTGTGGATGATGGTTCCTGTTCTCCGACTGAGACCCCTTATACCTCTGACAGGCCCGCATCCCACCCCAGCGTGAGCATTATCGAGCTAGCAGTTGTTCTTGCCAGAGACTTCGCCTGTGAAAAACAGCCTCCTCTGGTACAGTGGCGGTTTTCCACCAGGGAAATCTCCCCGTTTCCACCAACATCGACAGCATCTGAGAAGGGAGCAAAAAGCACTTTGCTGTTTCACAAGCTCATAGAGAGGTTGCTTTTCAATCTGCTTTTCTTGCAGCAGAAGGTTTTTATTATATGGCTCTGGTAATGTTGCTTTTTTTTTTTTTGAAAATCATTTTTGTTCTCAGGGGCTCTGCCTCTTCCCCTGTAGCAAGCTTCATTATATTTAGTGCAGTGGAGCATGCAGATGTATAGTTAGAACGCAGGCCCAATAACCCATCCCGATTCTGATTGTCAATTTTCTACATATTTAATAGAAAGGCAGCATGAAAAAGTATTTATAGCTGATCAGGTTTGGAATAAATGGAAAAGGCTTAGCTTCTGACTTTGGATTTGGATGCCTTTGTGTATTTTTATCTGGGCTTCTCTTTACAACATCAATTTTTAAAGAGTAAGCAGACAGAATTCCTATTAGTATTTATTTCTTTAGGGTTTCTGCATTACGGCAGGGTTCATTTTGGACCTATTTCACTGGTGACAAAAGCAATGATAAATACTTCCTCGGGATTCTGTGCTCTCAGTTTAGAGATTGGTGCAGAATATTTGTTGTTGATATTCTAAATTAACATACTCTAGAGCTATGAAGTATTTTGCTACTAATGAAAAGACATGCCAAAGAAAATAACTAAATAATTCACAATTTAGTCTTTTAGTTGAAAAAAGGAATTCAGGATTCAACCTCTACAAACAGCGGCTTCCACGATGGGTTGGGCTGACCATGACTCAGGTGATCTTCAGCGCAGATTCTCTGTCTGTACCTTACACCTCTTCCCTCTCCTTCCTGTGTTACCACCTTGGGCTGTGCCCAGGGAACTGACTTCCCCAGCCCGGCTTTTTGCCTTCCGGTTTGGCCAAAGGGAGAACATGGGCAGAAGATGAGGAGGGCGCAGCTGAAGTGTTTGCCCACCCTCTCCCTCCTGCCTCAGCACTGTGGCATCGACTGTGCTTCACCTCCCGAAGATCTGAGATCTCCCTGGCTTTGGCTTCTCTGCTTCCTTTAGGTGGTGGGTCAGGAAGTGGGCGGGTGGGGAGGGCGGAAGCTTTTCTGCGGTGCTAGTCTTTCTGAGTGCTCATTCGTCCTGTGATTATTCCTTAGTCATGCTCACGCCTCTTTATACAGTCTGTACATTGAATTCTTGGCTAAGTCTTTGAGTAGGGCATTTATGTTTTATTAGAACTAAATATAATTTATCGAAAGTTAAACTCTTGAGCCTGTTATTTTTTTATATAAAATAAGGAAAACAATATCTTTCTAGACACTGCTATGATGAACAATAATAAGAATGGTCCTAATAATAATAATAATAGTAAAACCTGGGATGTATTAACGATCTATTTCAAAACTCATTCTTTATCCATAATAACTCTTTCTGAGGAATGCAAAAACAGTCACACACTGTGTCCTGTCCTGTATCCACATCCTTGCAATGGACCTTTGAATGACCTCTTCTCAAAGGTGGCATTTCTCTCCATTGTTTGGGTCCGTGTCCATCTGTGGCTTGCTTTGGCCAGTGGGAAATAGGAAATGAAACACGATCAAGAACTTACAAAGTATTCTGCACATGAACTCCCTTGCAGCTTTGGAACTCTTTCACCCTGTGAACAAACCCAAGTAACCCACTGGATGATGAGACACATGCACCCCACTCATGCTCAGCCAACCACCAGGCGAGTAGGAATTGTGCTCAGTGTCTAGTCTCGGTCTGTGCTGCTAACTAACTGGGAAAGAATTATCGTGGGAATTGGCCTCGCTCAGCACCATTGCTCAGAAAACCAACAGACTCATGAATGTCAATGGCTGGTGTGTAAGCCATTAAATCTTGGGGTAGCTTGTTACAGGGCAATGGATAACTGATGTAATAATTCTTTGCAAATAAAACACAAAACTATTAATTGTGTTATATTAACAGAGGGTCAGCTGGGCGTGGTGGTGCATGCCTTTAATCCCAGCACTCGGGAGGCTGAGGTAGGAGGAGCGTTGTGAGTTCGAGGCTGGCTTGGGCTACAATGCGAGCGCAAGGCTTGCCTGAGCTACCTCAAAAAAGCAGGGCTGGGAGTTTGGCTCAGTGACTTAAGTGCCTATCTGACAAGCTGACAAGCGCGAGGTTGTGAGTTCAATTCCCGGTGCCACAAACAAACAAACAAACAAACAAACAAAAAGAAAAACAGAGGGTCATCTACATTATTATTACTATATTATCAATATGTTACTATGGCTGGGGAAAGTGAAGCAGGGAGAATGTGCTTCTTGGGGTCTCTGAAGCAGCCAGGACAATTTAGCTGAGGGCACAATGCTTACATACTGGAAGTTTAAAGTAGAGTTGTATTTCCTAGCATATGAGTTTCCAAAGGCTTACTGGTCATGAGTGTTGTATATTACTTAAAATTATAAATAAAAAATATATAAAAAATACAACAAAGAATGAAATTAGACATTAGAAAAAAATATGTTCTATGGATTTTAAAAATTAATACACATGTCACAACTATGTAATGTGCATGTAAAAAATTATGTGTTTATGGGGTAAAGTGTGGGATTTCAATACTACATTATCAAGGCACATGAATATAGAATTTCAGCACCTGGGGGCATTGGCTGACAGGGTATCTCAAGCTAAAACAAAGAGTACATCTAGTCTGAAGCTAAAACTATAGAATCTTGTATTGGGACAGACTAGCCCTTGACAAAATCAAATGGAATATGGTAATAAATATTACTCAAATTTTTTTAATCCTGAGCCATGATTGTGTGTGTATTTCTTATGAATTCTTTAGCAAATTGTGACAATGACAAAGATGAAAAATTCAAGGGCTGCTTTTTTAAATTGGGTATGCTGTAAATTACAGATTTTGTGCTGATTCGGATAATGAGCCATCCACGTTTGAGACCATGAGAGAACTAACGAGGAGATAGATATTTTGGGGAGAGAACATACTAGTTATCTCTAAAACCTGATTATTAATATTCTATTAGTCCTCCACACTAATGAGACATTGCTAGATTGTCTGAAGGAACTGATTTGAAGGTTATAATAAATTACTTAGATAATAATACCCTTTTAAAAAATTCCTAGCTAAAAGTACACACATATAAATGTGAATAGCCTCAGTATCATTTTATTCCTTGAAGACTATTTTAAGAATATCAAAGCTCTTCAACAGTGATCAAAAATGACACACAGATCTAAGTGTATAATATGGAATTAAATTCAGAGATCCATTGAGAAGAGGTTTGCAATAGCACTGTATCTTTTTTGACGGAGGTCTCACTTCCCCTGAGTTACCATAATGTTTCAAATCCCTATGTACCCTTGAAAAGACCCTTTGCAGTCTAAAAGTTCTCTAATGAATTAAACCTTATTGAAAGGCTGCACAGATCTTATCCAATATATTCATAGTTCATACTAGAGAAAATATGCTTCTAGCGATCATTTAGCTTCATTCTATTAAAAAGACTGTACTGCTTCATATAAAATAGGTTGTCTTTTGTAATTGAAAATAATTCTTTAGTAGGTATTTTCTTTATTTTGTATTTGCATTAATAAATGTATGAAGTACATCCTTTGAGTACATTCATAATTCTACTGGATTTTAAAAATTCCTTCCAAGGTAGATGACTGGCAAAAACTAATATAATTAGCATTTTTTGATGGATGACTAGTGTCAAGGCACAGAGATGAAAATGCTTATTGCAGTTAAAGAATAAACCTGAGGGTGCACTGCACACAGCAGCAAAATGTGATTGACAAGACTATACTTTTTTGTTTTGTTTTAGAGAAGTATTGCTTTTTTTACTTTTACAATTTATATTGTCAGAAACATATTTTTATTGAAAATTCTATGAATTTTTAAAGCAATTTTGGTCAGATTTATAACTACCTGCCTTGGAACTTCTGTAGAGAACTTCAATGAGCCCCGACCATTGCAAAACAACAAAATAAAGAAAAACTTGCATTCTTCAAGTCAATATTTGACTGAGGCTCCATTGAGCTTCAAATAACTAATCAAAATTTCTTAGGTGTTCTAGGAATGCATGCACTTGCTGGAGACACACTTCCAGAGAAAGATTATAGACATATATTCTACAGCACTCCGTGATCTCCTAACAACAATTCAAGAGGGACACTTTTAATCCAAACATTTGGGCGATGTTGAGGTAGACAGGAGAAACAAAGATAGGTAGAAAGGAGACCTTACTCCCTGGGCTTGTGACCAGGTGTTCCAGAAACTCAAGGCTCAGCTTCTGCTGAGTGTGCTAATTTAAGAACAGCCAGAAAACTTGCAAAACCAAGTTGACCAACATCCTAATTCCCTCAAGACTGCGAAATAAACTAAGACAAAGGGGCATTTGTAACAGGGACTTAGAAACTAGACCTATAGATACTCAATGAAATGGGATGAAGCAGGATGAAATTTGGCATCGCTGCCTTCAATCTTTGGTCCACTTTATAACCTTAAGACTCTGGCTCAGCTCCCTGTTCAGCTCTGCATGGAGGTATGTTAACACTTAAGAAGTATTTGTAGTATAGGGTTCATTAGCCCTAAATTTACCTAGCCTCTCTCACCCCTCTTCAACTGAGGACACCAAGATAAGTGTAATTTCTAGGATTTGCAAGGATATTCAAGTGCTAGATTTTACAGTGCCCAGTTCTGGACTCCCTGGAGTGATGCCTGGATGTCTCCAGTCATTGTCCTAAACCATCTCTTCGGATTCCCAGAACAGCAAAGCCTCCCAGACCACCCCATGATGAGCTCACCTCCCCCAGAGGGAGCAATTACCCCATGATGGGAACCAAGGCTGTACCCACTAACCCAAGTATGAAAAATTATCTCCTGGAAATGACACTGTCTTTCTGGCCATAAAGATTCCTCCAGGAGCTGTAAAACCAGAATCAAGACTAGGATCAACCAGGCTCTAATCCATTCTGGCTAATTCACCCTGACTTTGTTCTTTTGTGAGGGGACCAGTCTGAACCTCCTTATCAGAGTGTGCCCTGTTCATCTGCTCATGCCGAAGCTCTTTCCCTGTCCTCCCTTACTTTTAACACTGCCTAGCAAATCAGTTTATGCCTCATGCTGACTCATTCTGCAATGGTTATTTGACAATCTACTCCACAGGGTGAGCTCCAGGTCTCATTTTCTCTTTAGGAGACCTCCTCAAAGCCATCTGGTGACAATGTCACAGGTAATGAGGCTATGCTCTTCTTTCTTACAGCCTGAAGAAGGCAAGCCTTAGAATTGATGTGCAACCTTGTACAAGCGAATATAAGTAATGTTAAGGTTAAAAATGCTAATAAAGTAAAAATTCAATCTACAGGCACATTTTGGGGGAAGGCTGTATGTAGGGCATTTCTAAGACCTAAAACATCACTCTTCTTTCTGATTATTTTTAGTCTTTTCTATAGGAATCCACACATTGCAACTCTTTTATATTTTTGATTAAACTTGCCACTTGGGATGAATTGCTTTACAAGTTATCTTCAAAGTTTGATTTCGATTTCAATAAATGGCCTTTTAAGGGAATATGATCATATAATCAGTATGTTCATTGCATTTCAAAAACCAGAAACCAACAGCTGTGACATTTTGTGACCAAAGAGATAAGTGAATTTATTTGAAGAGATAAATGGACATAAGTATTATGTCCACATAAATTATGGTAAGAATTAGAACACTTTAAATTGTGTAAACTCATACTCAAATACTCTTTTAGGAAATCTATCAACTTTGATAAACTTTGTCAATGATAATGTTAAAAATGTGCATTCATATTTTCTACATATTGCCTTAGCAATTCTTTGTAATTTTCTTTACTGTATTTAGCAAGCTCATTTACATTTGGAATTAGCTATGAGGATCAAAAGAGAAACTCAAATATCAATGCATTTCCTTGATAACGTTCAATTGTTATATTTTTACTACTCAGCAAATTTTGAGTCCAAAACTGAGAGGTTAAGGTAAATGTTGAAATTGACCTGATAGCCGGGCATGGTGGCGCATGCCTTTAATCCCAGGACTCGGGAGGCTGAGGTAGGCGAAGCGTTGTGAGTTCGAGGTCGGCTTGGGCTACGACGCGAGCGCAAGACTGGCCTGAGCTACATAGTGCGACCCCGCCTCAAACAACTAGGGCCGGAGTTTGGCTCAGTGGCTTAAGCACCTGCTCTGACAGGTGCGAGGTTGTGAGTTCGATCCCTGGTGCAAAAAAAAGAAACTGACCTGATATCCTAACAACAAAATATTTTCATAGATAGGCACCACAGAATCACGATGTTTATCAATGTAATCTGCCTTTGAGAAGGTTGTGGTGTGCAACAAGAACAGTTGATTATATTTATGTGGGTATATCTCTCTGTTCTGTTCCATTTATTTCTATATAATCTTTTGCCAATGTCATACTGACTTGAATATTTTTCTTTATAGTAATAGCAAGTCTTTGAGTTGGGTATTGTCATTGCTCTAATTCTCCAACTTTATTTTTGTGTCACTACTGTGTTAGGTATTTCAGGTCTTTTGCCTCCACCTATGAACTTTAGAATCAGTTTGTCAGTATAAAAAATGATTGCTGTGTTTGTGATTGGGAATGCATTGAATCTATAGATTGAGTTGGGAAGAGCTGGCGATACTTAGTTTCCTATTCATGAACATGGACTGTCTCTCTATTTAGTTCTTCTTTGATTTCTTTCATCAATTTTATAGTTTTTCTCGCATACATGCTATACCTATTTTGTTAGATTTATATCTAAGTACCATATTTCATTTTTGGGGGTGCTGATGTAAATGATATTATTTTTAATTTGAAATACCAGTTATGTGCTGCTGACATATATGAAAGTGACTGATCTTTGCTAAAAATTGTTTTTACTGCTGGGGGTTGAATCTAGGGCCTCACATATGTAAAGCAAGTACTGTATCACTGAACCACATTCCAAACCCATGTATTACTTTTGTCTCATACAACTATATCATAATTGCTTATTTGTTCCAGAAATTTTTTGTGCATTCTTTTAGACTTTCTACATAGATGATAAAATCATTTGTAGGCAGAGTTTTATTTTTTCTTCCTGATCTGTATAAATTATTTTTGTATTATTGCATTAGCTAGGACTTCCAGTGTGGTTTTGTAAAACAGTGGTAAGAAGGTGCATATTTTCTTTGTTCCTGATTTCAGCAGCAAGACTTCAGCCTTCTCATTATTAAACAGCATATCAGCTGTAGGCAGGTGTGCGCATTCATAATCTCATGTGTTCATAGCAGTAAATATGTGTTCAACAGTGCTTGCATGTGTGCCTGAGTATAAATGTATGCCTGGCACATACATGGGTGACCTTATCAAATTAAGAAGTTTAGCTCCATTTCTAGGTCGTGGTCGATGTATCTATTCTGCAGTTATGCACACCTTAGTCGCTCATAATACTTGTTGTCAAGTGTATTGCATGTTTTAGTCACTAGCAATACCAAAAGGAAGGATCTTACTCCATTTCTGCTTAATATGGGATGAGGGGACTGAAGTGATTGTGTATGACTTCTGATTCTAGGGTAATAAAAATCAACTTCCACCAGACTCTCTAGACACTTGGTTTTGGAATTCAGTCATAATACTTGGAGGAAGGACAGGCCATAATGAGGAGGGTATGCATAGATGTTGTTTCAGCTTACTTTTCCATTTGAGCTCTGGATCATAGCTGACATCAACCTCCAGACATGTGAATAAGGAGGTCTCTGAGATGATTCCATCCCTAGTACCGTGTGCTTGCAGCCACATGAGAGAACTGAATGAGCAAGAGCTGCCGAGCGGAACCCAGTCAACTTGAGGACTCTGAGAATGGTGAGGATGATATTAATAATACTGTTTATGCCACTAAGTACCACATGGGAGATTAATATCTAGAACACTGTATTTGTTCATTCTGAAATTGTCGTTTACTCATCTTTATAACAGTTTCCAGTTCTTTGACTAAATTCTCAACCTTGTCTTTTATCTCCTCAAGTACTATTAGAATATTTATCTTGAAATCTGAATATGATAATTCCAGGATCTAGAGCCATTAAAGCTTACTATTATTCTCTATTATTTGTTGTTCTTGTTTTTCATGTAGTCTCCTTTTGTGCGTTCTGCTTATTTTAAGACTGCCCATATAACAGACCTTTTATTGAAAAAGTTGAGACCTAAAATACATATTTTCTTCCTCCTGAGACAATTTACGTTCATCGTTCCTAAGATCCTATCTTTGTAAATGCTGCATATTGAGTTAGAGCTGCTGACAAATGGCTTAATAGATGAAACCTTAGTAAATTATAGCAGCAACACTAGACATTGTAATTTAAATATTTTCAGAAATAAAATCATGCTTTAATTGTTTGCAATTAAAAAATCATTGTACTTTGAAAGCACATTAATTCCAGAGTCAATTTATATGTATGTACACTAAAAACACAAGGACAGATAAGTTTTAATACTAACATTATAGAGCTTCTTTACAATAAAGGATGCAATAACTACTATTAAAAAGAACACAAGATAATGAATGATGTAATAGAAGTCATGTTCTACATTAAGAGACTACAAAATGGTTCAGCAATCTACAAGGGAAAGCTTTGACTACAAGCTGAGTTGACTATTGAGGAAATTACTAGAAAATTGTAAAAGAAAATAAGTAATGACAAATATGAAAAAATAACATCATTATGTAATATGTGCTTTATTTTGCAATTATCAACTATAATTATTAATTAGTACAAATACCAATTATGTTTAATTATCAATTAAATATATTTTATGTTAATATTACTTTTTTGTTTTGCTTTGTTTTTGGACAACTGCCAAAAAACTTCCTTTTTAAATATTTTTTTATTTTAAAAAGAAAACAACAGAAAAATCAAGAAGCAAACAATTAAAAAATCAACAACAAAAGCAAAACGGTGACAACAACAATAATGACAACAACAGAAAAGCAAGGGCAATATAGGATTTCAAAAAGAGATGATAGGAATTTAATGACGGTTGTTGTATTGCATACGGTTAACCTCAAGTAATTGCTCAGGGTACCAGATACAGGCATGTAAGATTGGCCAAACAATAAAATTTTCCTTTGAACGGTTTCTTCCCTTTTCCAAAAATTACAATAGATATGTTAATTAATATAGGATGTTAATAGGATATATAGCCAAATTGTGCAAACGTGCAGTTATATTAATATAATGTCTTGGAAGTCCAATAGATATTATTTTGCTTAATAACATAAACCAAGTAATAAATTTGTAATATATATTATAATACATTATTATATATTGTATATGAATGTATTTTATATATATATATAAAATCAATGCAAGTCTTGTCACTAAACTATGCTTCATGTTTAATCTTTAAACCATGCTTTTTATTGGTATGAAGTACACTACTGCAAGACAATCCTCAACCTCAAGGGGCTTTCACATGTTGATTACAACCTACTTTTGACAATTTGATCTTATTTTTCCCTCTTCTAAGGTCTTGGAATTATGATAATTTTAATATACTAATGTAAGACCTAGAGAAACAGGTGAGTCATTTTCATTTGGGTTTAAGTTTGGATGGAAATTTACTAAAGGCTGTTATTTTGAGCAAGAGTGCTTGACCACAGAAGAATGAACCCCTCCTTCCGAAAGTCCCAGAACGAGATGCTAGAACTAGATAATTGATAAGCAAGCAACATTCCACAATGAAAGGAATGCACAGAGAAGTGTGAGTTTTCCCAAGTGACTAAGAGGAATTTAGATTGTAATCCCGAAGAACGTATCTCCTCGGTCTCAGTCAGAGAGGGACAGGGGAAAGGTAGCTGCTTGTTGAATGGGTGCATGCCTGTCTATGGCAGACGTCCTTCTCTGAACAGTTGCCATTAAAATCTCACTTCCTCTGTCCTTAACAGCTGAGTCCATATTTTAGGGGTCTGGATGTTGGGCTTCTCTCGTATTAGAGTGCATTAAGACATATTGTGCTCCTAATGCTTTAGCTTTTATTTAGAATTTGAATAGAATTTCCAATTCTCCTTTTTGCAAGAATATTCAAATATCAACTAGATAGTCATTCCAGTTCTCTTTTCTAGGATTTTATGTGGTTTTTGGTGATGTGAAAAAATCAGGGGTAAATGGGGGGGACTAGCAGACTGCAGATGAAATAGGTATTTACACTGAATATTATTGGGCTTATTTGAGAATTCATGAATAGTATAGAAACACCAGACAAGTTCTCTATTTATATAAGTAAAGCTATAAACACAATAGAAGATGATTGCTCAGTCTTTGAAAGGCATGGCATAAAACAGGCTTCCCTTTTTAAGCTAAATAGGAACCTCATCACAATAGCACAATTTTACTGCCTTGTTATTTTCTGCCCCTGACTCATAGTTCCTTTCTTGATAAAGTGTGCTCTATTGTTATTTTTAGCTCACATATGAATTCACTGCTTTCTGAAACGAGGATTAAGCAATTCAGTGCTTCTTCTCATGGCAAGGAAATCCCACATTTTTCTCAGCTTTTGGTCCACTGCTGTGTGCTTTCACTCTAATACTTTCTTTCATCCACCCGGAACTTTTTTGGCACTCAATGAATTTCAAACAGAAGAAGAAACTATCCATCCCCTTAGTGACTTCAAGATTCAATGTGGACAGCATGGATTCCTCTGCTCCTGTTCCCGTCAGCCATGGTGACATGGAATTGTGCCACACAGGCTGGACAAGGCAACTTTCTATTGATTTTAAAAGAGCAGGGAAAAGATGCATAAGGGAATTTGTTAAAGAAGCACTTCCAAAGGGTTTCTTAAAAGAATATGCTTAGAAGACATATTATTACATTAACTACATCTTCCACTTTGTATATTTGAGTCTTTGTCACTTCGGGCCTTCCTGCCCACAAGAGCACCTGTCTGTCTGCTTTTTAAATACAAATCCATTCATCTGCTGGCTGTCTCCCCTTTCCTTACTGGGCTTCCCCTGGCTTCAGGCCTCCCTAATCGCCTCCCAGCCAGAACTAGACAATGAGGCACAGCCCCTCTGCCCCAGAGTCACCTGGAGATATTCCAACCAGCCAATCCCAGCCTGGCTGCCCTGGCTTGTCCACGCTGCAGTAAGCGGTTTTGCTCTCTTTCCTTCTCTTTGCTTCCTGACTGTCTCGTGTTCTTCCTGTGCGGGCTTACCATGTCATGGCCTGTGTCCTGCTCTCGGGAGCTATCAGAAAGTATTTTATGTGTGAGCATGTGTGTCTCTGTGTGTGTGTGCACATGTGTGTTTCTTCACTTCCTTTTTCTCTTTTATTTTTTGAGACAGACTCTCACTATGTAGCCTTGGCTGGCCTTGAACTCATACTCTTGCCTCTGCCTCCCAAGTGCTAGGACTACAGCCAAGCACCATCACTCCTGGACAGTATTTTTTTCCAGTGGTAGTCATCTGATCTAATGTTGTTACTAAATCCAAATAATGATAAAATTGGTTAAAACTATTATGCAAAATAATTTTGCTGCTAAGTACTTATTAATGCAATATAAAAATATATTCCCATTTTCTGTTCTTTTTATACAATATTTTAGTTTGCAAAACTTATGTTTTATACACTAATAGTTGCAATTAATATACTATATATTATTCTACTGAATTAGATACAATTATAATTTAATGTATACTTTTACACCTCAGTCTTCGTATTACAAAAAATTTCTGTCATGAAATATTGCATCATATAGGGAATAAAATCCAGAAAGATATCTATGCTGAAGTTAAAGAATTTATGGAATAAAATGAGTTAGTCTCTGCCTGTGGTACAGAAAGGGTGACAATTACTCCTAAAAACCTAAACTAACTACTTTACATGAAACAAGAACCCTAAAATAAGTTTAAAATTCTTGACTGGTAAGAAACCATAGAATATTCATTCTTCATAATAGGGAATGAACTCCTGTAATATAAAACATTCTGAGAAATCTAAAATGGTGGTAAGTGAACTTACCCAGACATACATTTAAATAACTTCCAGAAAAAAAGGTAAAACTAGGGGCAGAAATCAGATCAATGTTCTCCAGGGGCTGAGGTTGGCTGAACAGTTTTGTCATTTGTGTGGTCAACTGGAAATCAGAAACAATCCGCAAATTACTATTAGTAAAGAAGCAGAATTCTAAACATTATTCTAGGGCAGTAGTACAATTTTACAAAAACAGTTCCTGGATATAGGCAATCACAGAAAGACATTTTTGCTCATTCTGTAGACAGTCTGTCACGCAAAGTGATTTTGAGAAACTGTTGGCACAATGTAAGAATTTTTTAAGTGTCAGTTAGGGTGCGAAAGTTTAGAAGGAATATTTTAAGATGGGTTATGGTAGGAAAAGTATAGTTTGGATATAGTATAGAATCACCAGAAACTGTACAAATAAAGAGATGAAACCAAAAAATAAAACAAAAAACCAAACCAAACAAAAAATACCCCTAACTATTCCAGGGAAAAGTTTTCACTATTTTCATAGCAAAAAGCAAATACAAATACTGATTTTTAGACTTTTCTGTAATATATTTATAGTTTGTCATTTACAACGACAAAGTTAGTTGCATACTAAATTACACATATTTCTCTTTCTATGGTGACTTCTCAGCTATGTTCTTCCAGTTAACTTCTCCAGAAGTTATATAGAGTCACACGGACTTTATAGAGTAATATGGACAAGCTGACTTCCCTAAGTTAGAACAGTGCCTTACTAATGGTGTGCAGTTTGATCTGGGAGGGTTCCAGGGTGCAACTGGCCTTCCCCAGAGGAGATTCTTGAGTGTCCTGGCCTGCACAGTGGAGTTGGGGAATACAAACCAATTCACTTGGTTACATGTGGGACTCAGCTGCAGAAATGATTTTGCCTGGGTATTCCTTTTTCTTTTGATTAGATCTTACATTTACAAAGAAATTTCATTGATTCCAGAAGAATTACTAATGGTTTTGTTTTCTAGCTCTCTGTTGAATAGACCAGTTTCTGCCAGTTTTCTTAACAGGAATATAATGAATGCAGTAAGAGTGGATTCAGAAATCACCAAGCGAGTTCTGAGTGGCAATAGGAAAACAAATGGAAAGCCAATGGGGACTTTCTGTGGAACAAGTCAGATCCTTATTGAACTTGTTTGAAATACAATCCTTTTACAGAGTAATGGAGCATGAGTCCGTCAAATGTTACTTTAGAGTCCTTTATTTCGAAGTCTGTAAGGCTGGAAGAGCTCACTGATCTGCAAAGCCACGGGCTGAAAGTGTGTTTCCCAGTCTTCATCAGGCCTGGGGTTGACCATACATTTGACTGACAGCCCTGTCACGCAAAACGGTGCATGAAAGGAACAGATGCTTAGCTGGGTGGAAACTCACCAGACCAGGCTGGGGGTTTAGCTCAGCAGCATAAGTACCTGCTTGGCAAGTGCAAGGTTGTGAGTTCGATCCCCGGTTATGAAGGAAAAAAAATAACAAACTCGCCAGACCATATGCTCTTAGTTCAGCACGTGCCTCTACTACCTGGACCTGGTTTCTACTTGCTCTTCTGAAACAGAAAACCCTTGTAGCCTTCAAGTTCAGCAACCGCCTTAAAACTTAACAGGTGACACCAATGGGTTTCATTAATTACAACCTTGACTCTCATTAACTCTGTGCTTTACCTTCATTCAAATATCATGATCATCTGTTTTCTTGTGCACTATCTCAATTCTAAAAGCAACTGCTTGGTCAGGACAAAAATCTCCAGTATTCAGATCAGGAAACTGATACCCGTGGGAGTTAAGAACATTGCACAAGGGAATTTTAATAGACAGGTTTGTAGGTTTTAGCCTAAACCACTTAATTATGTGATCTGAATGTGAGAAATGTATAATGTCGTAGGACCAAATTTAGTCAGATATAAAGGATTTTCATTCCAGCAATCCTTGCTAGGTAATGAGTATTCTACTCAAATTTATTACAAAAATAGCAAAAAAATATCCAAAATAAGATTTTGTGGCATGATATGGAGTTATGCATACACACATTTGTATCAACTCTTTCTTGATTTATGTACTTTTGGAGTAATCTGAGTCAATGGAAATGTAATTCAACTTATTCAAGCTCTTCATATATTGATGAATACTTTCATAGCATTTTGAAGAATATCACTGTGTGAATAAAGTATTCAGCATACAAATATTTCTAAATAGCTAATGACTGAGGTGACCAGTCCTGTAAAATCTTCTAATCTTTTTTATTGAACTACTGTGGTATATTGATATTTTTCAACAGGTATTTGAAATATTTATTTACTATTTTTCCTTCTGATCCAGAAATATTGCTGAAAGTATTTAATTTTAATGATTACTCATCTATAAGGAACATTAATGGATGATAATATCTGTTTCTAAGTTTATTTTAGGTATTTTCTTTCAATCATTTTTGAGCATATTGGTGGGTGAGCCAAAGAAAAGGGTCAGATGATCGTGAGATTTTACATGAACTGAAACAACCAAGAGGGGCAAACCAAGCCGGAGGTCTGGGAAGTCCAGACAGCTCTCCAAAACCTTGCTTTTGTCTCTGGAGGTGCACAACCAACTGAGACTTCATGATGTCTCTGGGTGATGCATGCGGCTGGCACATACAGAAAGAAGTGTTTGAGCTAGCACTTATCTTTTCTAATAAAAATGTGTGCTTTAAGTGACATTCTCTAGAGAGCTCCACCACATGCATCCATAGATTGTAGCTTTCTTTTCCATAGCTAATCCTAATTGACCCATCTTGCTAAATGTATTCCATGATAAGGGATCTCTTCCTAGAAACCTTATTAGTTTATTTATCAGCACATTTACAAGATTAAACTGGATCACTGACTTTGTTCTTTCTTGCTTCCTGGATGCATCCCTAGCCTTAGGAAAGAAATGGACCACTGACAAGGTGCTTATCTTCCTCTATAGTGGGACACATTGTTGACTCTGGAACTCAATTTTATATCACTTTGCTGGGAGTACTGATAAGGTTGGGGCCAAATTCCAGGTTTAATTCCTATGTAATCCAGGCAACTTTATGTTTCACGGTGATACACCACAGTACAGTGTAGGCCTTCCATATTAGATATGGGTTTACTGATTCTATTTGAAAAGTGGGGTGTGTGGAAAAGACAGATATACAAATCTAGCACTGCTGTGGGCGAAACAAACAGATACAAAAGTGAGCAGACTGAGATACAAGTATTACAGTGCTCAAAGTTTATAGAGTTTGTAGGCCTTTTTACTTTAATTAGAAGAATGGAAAATGATACTAATAAAAAATAAATAGATAAAAAAGGAAGCCAGACACATGAGTAAGCATGCAGATGCGCACACAGACACACACACAGGTCATGTTCCAGGCACTACATATGGTGAATGAATTTGGATGCTTTTTCTCTATTCCACTCAAAGGATTAATCAACTATGACACTGGTCAGGAACCATAGATAGAGCTTGAAGAATCTCACCAGGCAACCCATAGCTAAGGCCTACAATGAACTCTGAGCCTTATAATCTGATAGCCCCTGGCATCTCTGAGTGTGCCCTCAAGATACAAAGCTGGTCCAAGCAAATACAGGGACAGTTTTTTTTTTTTTTTTTTTTTTTTGTAGTGGGGAGCAAACTCACAACTTCACGTTTGCCAAGCAGGCACTTGTGCCACTGAGCTATAGCCTTGGTTCACAGAGTTAGTTTTGAATAAAAGATACTACAGACTTAATGTAAGTTAATTATCTATAGTAATAAGGAAACAAAATACTCAAATTCACATGTGGCATAATAGGTTTCTGTTCTCAAGGCAGAACAGCCTTTGATAGATTATAAGGCAATTATCAATCCAGGCTCCACTTAGACTTGTTCATGGAATCTAGTGTCTGGAAGTCTTGAAATATGTTTTGGTGCTATACTTACCATTAATTTTGTTCATCATAATCTAAAATCTCCTTGTGTAAAAAGATAAGATACTCTTCATCATCACCTGGTAATTTTCATTGGAAACAATGAACACCCACTGGAAAAACAGCCTGTTTTGATCTATAAACGTGAAGCCTGAGAAGTATTGGAAAAATTATATCACAGTGAAGATAGGAGTTTTGCTCCTTGATTGTATGTGAATTGGTTGTACTACATACGGGGGCAACTTCACTTCCATTCCTGAGCTTTATTCCCTCCATTTGTTGTATCGAGGCCTCGTTTGTAGGACTTTTGTGATATAAAGTATATGAGAATCAGTCAAATGTTTTGCAAATATATCATTTTTTCCCTTTTTAGTTTTTAAAAATCTCTTCTGGTCTGCTCCATTTATAGTAATTAAAATTACTGAATTTAGTAAATTTATAATTACTTAAATGACTAAGTGATCAGGAAACTATAAGATGGTGAAAATCAAATAAATATATTAAAAGGAAACAGAACAAAAAAATCAATGTTTAAAGAATTGATTTTCTACATAATTTCAGTTTTTTCCACAACCATAAAAGTATTATTTTTTTTTTTTACCTTTTTTGCTTATGCTAAAACATTCCTAGCAATTCTAATTTTCTAAGTTTAGTACAATATAGAACTAGGGTGAGATGCATATTATGAATTAAGTACTATTACAATCAAGCACATACAGGGATGTGTGCCTGTTAAAGATACTGAAATATAATGATGAATTTAAAATATTTATGTAGACTTTATTCAACACCAAGAAAAAATAACCTTTTAAATACAACAATAACTGCATTGTTGATTGTTTTCCCATATTTTTGTTTTGGGGTTTTAAATAGTAAAGTATTACACTAAAAAGTGAGCACTGGGCATGGTGGTGCATGCCTGTAATCCCAGCACTCTAGAGGCTGAGGCAGGAGGATCACTGTGAGTTTGAGGCCAGCCTGGGGTACAAAGTGAGTTCAAGGTCAGCCTGGATTACATAGTGAAACCCTGTCTCATGACAAACAAAACAAAACAAAACAAACCCCAAAATACTCATACATGTCAAGGATAATTTTATATGTTTCATTAATTAAGGACTAAAATCTGATTTTATATGGAAGGGATTTTGATAGGACTATGGCCATTTAATTTAGAAATAACAATTTTATCCCTTCATAATTTAATGCTCACTGGTAGATTTCTGGCCTCATAAGGTTCGTGCGGAAGGTTATTACCATCGTGAAAACAAATGAACCCAGAGTTCTCTGCCTAACCTTGAGACTCACATTAACTCACCTTGGAAACTCCTCCTCTCCAAACTTTTGTAAAATGTAGTGATAAATGCCTCCCCTGCATAGGTGACCACTTCCTCAGAAAGAGTCCTTTTTATGTTTATGTTTACATTCAGTATATTTTTTAAAATACAATTTCTCTTTTATAATTACACTCTGCAGCTGAAGCTACAAAATCACGGACTGGTATTCTGGTGTTCGCACTTTTTCATGGAATAATGGTGAATTTTGGAAGGTATGCTTTTTGGTTCTTACCTTGCCTGTCACTGTGCTGTGCATGTAAAAGTAGGAGTATGCTAGATTTAATCACCATTTTTTTTTTTTTTAATTTGAGACAGGGCCTCAAACTCACAGTGATTGTCCTAGCTCAGCCTTCTGAGTGCTAGGATTACAGGCATTCACCACTATGCCTGGCGATTCAATCACTTAAATTTTTGTTGTACCTGATGACTTTGAAACTCCTGTTTCACAGCCTGTCATTTCATTTTCATCCTCATACCACCACTGAAGGTGGAGATAGCAGAATGTACCTTTAATAAGTTCTTAAGGATGACAAAATCAAGATCCAGGAAGGTTAATAGACTATAACGCAGGTCACATGCAATGTAAGAGGCGAGCACATGCAGGAGTCATCTGATTTAGTCCCTTGTATTTTTTTTCATGTCATGAATGCACACACTATTTGTTTAAATTTATTAACCCAGTTAAAAGATTCATTATTAAGAAACCTTTCACAAAGACACCAAATAGACATATCTAAAATTTAAATCAGTGTTTACTTGCCAACATTAAAAGCAATTCTCTGCTATCTATAAGATAAGGCCCAAGATTTTTTTTTTTTTTTTTGCATGGCCTAAAAATTGCCCCAGGTTCTGAGCTTTATCTACCTTTCTTATAAACTGTACCTCTTGCTTCTTACTCTACCTTCCAACAGTATAAAATCACCAACAAAGAACATGCTGTTCTTCCCAAGCTGTCCATTCATTGTGAATGCCTTCATACCTTCCACGATAACTTGAATAATTCCAACTCATTTTTTAATGATTCTCTTTGCAGTTTAAATCCTTCAGTAACCCTCTCCCAAGTCTCTAACTTTGACCAACATAGCACCGTTCTGCCCAAACGTCTCATGTTCTCTTCCAATCCCCAACACCCACTGCAGTCAGAAAGCCACACGATGACTCCCTACAAAGGACTCTGAACAGAGGGATGTGGATCTAAGTCAAAGCATTTATTTATTTATTTGATGCAAATATCCCGGTTGCTTAGCACCATCCTTTAGAACTAAAGTGAATTAACATGAGTGAGAAATAAAGTCCTGCTAAACGGAAACAATGAGATTTTGTTTGTTATTTAAGAACAGTTCATTTAATACTACCAGTGCTGCAGTAATAAGCAAATCAATAGCCCTGTGATATGGGACACCAGAATAGTGGTTGAGCTAGGGATAGGGAAAGGTGATTTTGAAGCTAGGAAAATGACAATACCCAGTTGCGAGACATTTGGACAAACCCTTGCCTCTCAGTGAACCCCGAAATTTGGGAGAACAGGTGCTTGTTCAATGAGCTTCTACACTTGAAGAATAATTACAAGTTAAAACAAAAGGCTGAATTCTCCCTGTTGAAATGGGGAGGGGGGAAGGATGGCTCTACTCTCCACTTTTCTTAAGAGCACTTACTTCAGTAAACCTAAATGTAAGCATAAACACGAAGGGAGTTAACACTTCCGTTTCCAGATTCAATGGGAGAGTAGGAGTCTAACGTCAGGGGCATCTGGTTCTAAATTGTAAAACTATTTCCTGTCATAAAAGTATGAGAAATTTGCTTTTCCTCTGGATAAAGCCAATTATCTAGCACAGGTGCTCACTCCATTACCCGCATGAGCTATGTGTGAAAAATGGTGCTGTCAAGTTCTCTGACTTGGGGCCAGTTATTGTTTATCTTGAAAACATCTAAGTGACAGTGTCTGATTGAATATATAAAAGACAGAAATTTTCTTTTGATCTTTTCAACCTCTCGGCAGGGTGTTTACAGAGTGTCACATCCTACTTTAAGAATACTCAGTAAGAATCTTTTTTTTTCTCTACGACTTTTGTGGAGATTTTTGGGTTGGGAGAAAATTTCACCTGTAATTACATTTTCCCACAAACATCTAGGGGAAGAAGTTGGATAACAAAATATGAGTAGTGCCTGCTGACTGGCAAGGTACTATGGGAAAGAGGCTCTCAGGAAGAAAGGGAGGATTTCCAATAAAAATTTATAACCATGCAAAATTGAAAAAGATAACTATGTGAAAACACCTACAAGCAGGAGGTAAAATAAGTCTTAAAATTATAGAAGCAAATTAAAATAATCTCAAAGAAAAGAGCAGCTTCTGTAGTCACCACAGTTGTGTTAAAGTCTCAGTTGGTGAAGATGGCTCACAGAAAATAGCAACATGGTAGGATATTCCATATAATTTTTTAATTAAGTAAAACTAACATGGAGCAAGAATTAAGTGTTAGTGTTCTTACAGAGGCCTGGTGAAGTCAAAGTAGCTGCTTACAAAACTAAAAACAGATAGGCGGAAAATAAACAAATGATAAAAAAAAATCTAAGAACTGTATCACAAAAGCTCTCTCTAAAATCATTTTGCCCTTGATACATATGATAGACTAGAATTTCCTATACAGATAACTAATGATATTTTGACAAAGTTTTATAGGAAAACTATCTCTAAATCAAAATGTTTATGACTTTTAAATGTTTTTATCTTTAAAAGATTGCTCTGCCATTTATCTATTTACTTGGAAATGCTTATATCAGCATAGCATAATTAAATTTTAGGCACCATAGGTATCACTGATTTAGATAATGTGGGTTTATTGTAAAACAGTGACATGGAAATTATTTACATGATGAAAGTCTGAGGAACTTCAGTGAAGAGGCAGTTTCACATGGCGCCATTTCCACAGTGACTTACTTTTAATTCGCCACAATTTCTAAGAATGTCAGCATCTCTTAAAAAGAAATAATCCTTGCTGTCCAGAACTACTTTGGTGTCTCCATATTTGATGAGAAGAACTTCATTCAACTTTCACTCTAACTGGTTGAATCTTGCCACCCTGTTCTTATAGTCTGATTCAACAGATACTACTATTTTTTGCAATGCTTTTATCTGAAATTTTCTAAAATCATAACGTTCTCTTACATTAAAGTTTTGACTGCACTCCTTTCAACTAAAACTCAGTCAAATAACAGAAGAAACGGTTCTGGCATAGTTTCTACTCCTGCAGCTCAGACTCTGTTCTCGTGCCCTATTTATGACTTTCTAAGTCCTGGCAGCCTGAAGATCTCTAACATAACCTTCTCAGGGCACACGGCTGAGAAATTTGCAATGCCTCAAGGGAACATTTTCTCAGTGTTCGATTCAGACACGTCCAAGGAGCCTAATGATAAAGGAAAATCCGGCTAGGACAGAGTTCAGAGCCAAGGAGAAGAGAGGCTGTGTAAGCTCCTCCCAAAAAATAACAAGAGGCCAGTCAAGGATCCCTCCTAATTTTCAAGTTAGACGTGCAAGATACCTAGGAAGTGGCATTTCAGATGCACCAGGACCAGTCCTGCCTGCTCTTTGGTTTCCAACCATTTCTTCCTTGAATGTCAGTATCTATAGTGTAAACTTCCTGTCCTTCTTAAATTACTGATCATTTCATCGCATGGTCAGAGCGCTGAAACCGTTTTTCTGAAACCAAGAAAAGCTGTATCTGGACACAATGTAGGCATTCCAACAGACAACCTGCAGACTCCGAGCTCATCTCAGCAGCTGATGGGCTGTTTTTCTGGGTTGTCTCCACTAAGTGAAGATTAAGTGTGTAGGAAAGAGGCTAGGAAACAAATCTTTGCTAACTTGACAGATGATTGTGGCACAGATGGTATTGCTTCCAAATATTCTATATACTCCCTGCATGCATTTGCCCTTTGCAGTGAGTTGGAATATGGGAGGCAGTGTTCTGAATAAAGGGTTGTTAAGGGAAGTAACTTGTGTTACCTCTGTGTCAAAGTATGCAAATGATTTCTATCATGTAGCTGAGGGTGCCACAGCAAACTTGCATAAATAGGATAGCTTAAACAGCTGACACAGTTTGGAGACTAAATATTTGCTATTAAAATATCATTTTTGGGTTCTAATGAGGTTCTCTTTCTGGTTGCTAGATGGTCACCTTCTTTCTATTCACTTACATGCACTTTCTTCTGCATGGGGCTGAAGATGGAGACAAATCTCTGCCTCTCCTGTCCGATGAAGCCACCCATCCTGTCAGATCAGAAACCGATCCCCAGCCCATTGTCCACTGGCTCCAAGCCAGGATGCACACCCAGGTGTGTAGCAGAGGAGTCACGGCTCAAACCCAAGCCAGTGGACAGTGGACTGAAATGAAAACCAAAATAAGCCTCACTTTCCTTAACTAGTGTGTGTTCAGGACTGTGTCCCAGGAAGGAGGAGAGTGACTAAGGCACATTGGAAAGGCAAGGCTTCAACATAGGAATTTTGTGAGCACATTATTTGGTCCATGATACCTGCTAGAGAGTTTCCCCACTATTCCCCAGCCGTGGCACTGAGGGGGTCTAACACTGAGATGTCTGAGTCACAAGGTTCAGCAGCCTACACTTCTGCATCCAGTTGCCCCGGTGAGCTATAGGAAATAAATCATTACTGTGTTCAGTTTTATTATTATTTAAAAAATTACATAGCACATCTTAACCTATTTTCTTAATACACAACCCTCTTGTGATTTGTTTTATTAGAATGCCTACACTATACTGTAATGATTCATTGATCTGTCCATCCAAGTAGCCTGTGAGGTCCTTAAGGCCAGAGATTGTGTTTTTCACCTTAATTTTTCTATAGCATTATCAGTGTCAAACAAATGGATAAAACATGCCACAGAATAAACAGGAGTTTGGATGACACAAATGTAAATCAGTGTCTAACTGGGTTTAAATACATAGTATGGGCATAGGAAAATTGTTTGTAAAAATTTTCACTAGTAATGTAAAAAAACATAGGACTATATAATCTTTTCCTTTAATTCCATAGAAATAGTTGTAAGACAAAGACTTTTTGAGAATTTAGTATCTCTTTTTTTTTCTATGTCTAATTTGGTAAATCTCTTGCTATGATAATAGTAGGACTAGTTTTTTCCCCTAGGAGAAAGCATTAATTAAATGCCTTAGGAAACAGTTTTTATCAAGAAATGGAGGCTCTGATCTTAGTTTTTGCTCCATTAACTTTAAAGTTCAATACATTTTTATTGAACCCACACATACTTTAATGTGAATTGCTTTTCACTAATTGGTCTGGAGGGATCACAGTGACAGTTTTGCTCTTCCTTTTAGGCTTTTTTATTCTCCTTCAGAAAATTCCTAAACTTTATTAATAGTCATTAAATCGAGGATTGATTTCTAGAATCAAGGAGGTACAATCCACGGAGAGAGATGTGTTCTGGTTTGATTTCCTCCTGCACTGGCGGAGGGGGACCACATCCCCCGAGGAATCCCACCTCCCACGTCACCGCTCCCAGCTGGCTTTCTCAGAACAATGGAAACAATAACTTGTTCATTCATTCACTCAGCAAATGCATTTAGGGACCTTTTAGTGTGTCTGAAATCAGAGTGTGTTTTGTTACTGTTTATCACATCACAATTAAGTAGAATCATTTGATGCTCACTGCTCGACTGACAGCAACGGTACAGCTACCTATGTATCCATTCTTAGGCTTTGCTCACTTCAGCTGAACTTAAATGCACAGTGGTGAACCATGTCTGAGTTCAGTTATCCTTAATTAACTTCAATCTTTCCATTTTTCAGTCAAGAAATCTCCCAGCACCATTCAGTTAAGACTATGGACATTCTCATAAGCAAAATATGCACTAACCTGCATAAAACTTACAGAAAAGGTATCAGTAGTTCAGAAGACCATCTGAGAGACACAGTAGTATCCTCCTATAGGAAGAACTGGGTCTCGGTAAGTCTTGATGGAGAGTTAAATATTTTGTGAACAAAAAGGCCATGCAAGGACAATAACAACTCAGAGTTAGGAGGACGAGGCTCTGAAAATGTTCTGAAGATTCCTCAGGTAATTTACATTTTGTATAGGTAGAGCATCCCTAATCTCGCAATTCAAAATTTGAAATGCTCTGAAATCCCCTACTCCTTCAGTGTTACATCAGTGCTGAAATATTTTAGCTGTCAGAAGCATTTCAAAGATCAGAAATCTGAAACATTTCTGCTCTCAAGCTTTTCAAATAAGAGATCCTCAGACTGCATAATATATATTTTATATTCATATATTAGTTACATTCTATATTATATATGTGTCATTCTTTTACACATTTAAGTAAATAAGTAGTCATAATTAAGTAGCTTCTGTTTTATCTTTCAACTGCTGTACTTGGGCATATATTAGAAAAAGAAGGTTTTTTCTTTAGAGTCCTGATAAAAAAGGTTTAGGGATAAATTAAGTCTATCCATGATACTACAGAATCCTTAATTATACCACAGTGACATTTACTTCCATTAACTATCTGCCCATAGGATCCATATTGTAATAATTGGTATTATTTTCAATTTCCAATTGTTAAAAGTTGGTAACCAGATTTTCCCCCTGGGTTTTGAAACAGTGGCAATATTATCAAAGTTAGTAAGATGTGTATTTTAAACACAAATTTTGTTACATTAATCACTGTGTTGAATAGAACGGTATGCTTTTAACTATAATTCCATTTAAAAAAAGAATTTGGGGCTTACTGGAATTTTGTCATGCAAACATTTGAACTCATCCTGATTTTTGCTTACAATATTTATGAGGGTAAAAGAAGTGAAAATGCTCCATCAGCAGTTTAAGAAGTAGTTTGTCTTTCACAAGATAAAATTGTACATAGTCACAAATCCTGCGACTTACTCTGCAGGTCTGGTAAATTTGCGATAGTTTCAGAAAATAAGCTTGCATGACAAATTGGTTGGTTTTTTTGTCTTAAAATGCAAAGTTACAATCATTACAGTAAAAGAGTCAATTGTTCTGAGCTGATAGGAGACTGAATCCATCTCTCAGACGTTGTTCCCTGCTGGGGACTGTTCCCGCCCCAGCCTCCTGCTCCTTCCATCCCTACCTGGGCCTGGCTCCCCTGGCGCTTACACTGCATGGTTAGCATTGTGAGGCTGAACAAGGTATGTCCCTCCAGAGCAAATGATCTAGATTTTTTCTTATTGTTCATATTTTACAGCTGAGTGGTACAGTAGAATTTATCAATGCATTTGAAAAAGTTTGTCAGTGAGAAGAGAGTATTTTGATAAACCCATCTGTACTACATTTCAGTATACATAGTAATATAAGTAGGTGAGAATTCATACCAAATAATATGTCTTAAACCAAAAACTAATAAAATAAGATAGGCCTTTGACTCAGGTTTGCAGGGATGATTGGCCATGCCTCATCCTCAGATCTGTACTCTAAATTGCCCCTAATCTTACTACTACAGGACTCTCCCACTAGGTCAGATCCAGGGAGCGTAATGTATTTCTCTGGATCAAACATGGAAAAACTTTCTGCATGCGGCTTCCTTTAACAAGAATGATCATCTTGAATTTTCGACAGAGGCACAGCATTATGGCCAATATCTCAAACATTAATGGGAATAGGTCACACAAAATCTGGAAAGAAAAAACCTCCAATCTCAAAAGTAAACAAAGGAGAGGGGAAGAGAAACAGTTTGCAAATTGCTCTTACAAAATAGAAAAACCTTAAAGCATCATTTTAATGTTTATATTTCTGGGGACAAGAAGGGCATCTCTTTTTACCATTAAAAGTGAATGAGTGGATTTTACTTTTCTTGAAAGCAATTTATGTACTGCAAATAACCTGCATAAGGTTCACATGTTTTGACCTAGTAATTCAATAATTATTTAGAAAGGGTCTGTTAAGAATGTAATTGGAGATTTAAAAATCTTTCACAGATGGTCAGTATGGCCTCCTTACTTATTATAGTTCATTTTGGAAACATCTTAATGTTAAATTAATGATGGTAGAGCCATATTTTTAGACCTCATAAATCGTTAGATCTAAATAAATACCAAGAAAGAAAAGATAACTATTTTTATAACTATTTACTTTAAAATACATCGAACAGAAGTGTATTAAAATATGAAAAGCAGTTATCTGAATAAGATGTTTTGAGTGATTTTTAAGCTTTTTCTTCTCACATCTTCAAAAGTTTGCACTGACTTTTAAAATTACACAATATAAATCACATAAAAATCTCGATACTAAGGAAGAGTGATTTATATAAAAAAATTGAGAAAGTTCTAAACTTGTCCAGGTTATGAAAACAGACCTCTAATCTTGCCATATGTACCTAGGAATAAAGACCCACTTGTAACTCACAGCCTCGAGCTCCCCACATCCAGAGGGTCTCAGGGATTCTCTGTGCTTTTCTTTGGCTTCATGCTTCCCCGTGAAATTATTTTTGATAGACTCTCATTGCTAACCATTCAAACATTATGATAATATGTAAAATAAGAACAGTAAATTTCTTCCTATTTGTTTTCCTCATGGCTTTTCATATTAGAAACATTGAGGTATAATTGACATAGTTTTTCACATTGGAAACTTTGGAAGTACAAAATTTTAATGGGTAATATTGACCAATATTTAGTGAACAGTGCCATGATTTTAATAATTATCAGGATTATAAGAACTTTATTATTATTAAAAAAAATTTGCAATGCTGGGGATGAAATCCATGGCCTCGTGTGTGCTAGGCAAGTGCTCTACCATTGGGTAACACTCCCAGCTCTTAAAATTAATTTAAAAAATAAATATTGTCTTGTAGATATTTATCATATACAACAGGTTCTGAGATATGCACATATTGTAGAATAGCTAAATATGTCTAATTAAGAAATGTATTCCCTCATATACTCATACTCTTTTTTCTAGTGAAAATTCTCAAAATTTCCAGACACAGGATATTTTTATCAACCCCAGAGTTCTTGTGTGCCCTTTGCATCTCATTTTCTACAAATACCTAACCCAAGAAACTACTGATTTGTTTTCTGTCACTATAAAATAGTTTTGCCTATGTTGAACTTTCTGAACATGTAATTATACATATTGGTTGGAATAAAATTTTTGCAATTTGTTCTCATTGTGTGCCTTTGGTAGGTAGTATTCTATTGCTTAACTGTACTACGCTTTGCCTAGACAGTCATATTTTGATAGTCAATTGGGTTATTTCTGGTTTTTGACTATTATGAATGAAACATCACATCCAGGTAAAAACGTCTTATACTTTTGGGCGTTAGATGACCCTAAATATCTGGAAGTAAAGTTATTTTGTGATTTGGTGCACATAAAAAGTGGACAAGAGCTGGGCATGGTGGTGCAGGCCTGTAATTCTAGTGCTCTGGAGTCTGAGGCAGGAGGATGTCACAAGTTCAAGGGTAGCCTGGGTTATATAATGAATTCAAGGCCAGTGTGGAGTGCACAGTAAGACCCTGTCTCAAAACAACACAAAAACAAAAATGAAACAAAACAAAACACCATCAAGTATTCTCAAAAATTGTATTGCAGTTTTCATTCACATCAGCAAAGGCAGTGAGTTACTCCATTTCCACTTGACATATTCAATGTTTCTGTTGTATTTTTCATAAAGGTGAGAATGTAATAGGGTCTTCAAGTTATATACTATAATTTTTGAGGACTAATGATGATAAAATATTTTCTAGTGTGCATTTCAGTATATTCTTGTACATTTGGGCTACTTTAATTAATAGGTTGCTTAATTTTGGACTGTAAGACTGCCTTATGGGTTATGAACATAAATTGTCAGGTGTAGATATTACAACTTCCCCACGATGGTTTGACTTTCCATTCTCTCTATAATGTCTTTTAAAGAGCAGGTGTTTTTAACTTAAATGAAGTCCAATTTATTAGTATAATTTCTATAGATTATGTTTTTGTTATAGTATTTAAGAAATGTTTGTCTTTCAGTTATGAATTTTTGACATTCTATAAGTTTGTAACTTTAGCTTACATATTTGGTTCTATGACAATTTTGAGTTTGTTATAGGATACAGCGAGTTGTTTTAGTCATTTTGGGCTGTTATACAAAATACAATGGATTGAATGACTTACATAGAACTTTACTATCTCACAGTTCCTGGTGAAAGTCTTCATGGTATGGAGGCGGCCACCTTCTTGCTGTGTCTTCACACAGTGGGAAAAGGGAAAAAGAGAGAGCAAGTTCTCTGGTGTCTCTGCTTAAAAGGGCACTAATTCCATTCTATGGTCACTATGTTCATGGCCTCACCTAAATCTAATTACCTCCTAAAGGCTCAATCTGCAAATTTATGACATTGAGGGTATAAAGCTTCATCATAATTTTGGAATGATGGAGTTCAGCCCATAGTAGCAAGGTTAAGGAAGATTTCATGTTTCTTTCTTATGGATAGCCAGTTCTTCCAACACCATTTCTTTCCATTCCACATGAAGTTGCTTAAGCATATTTTTAAAAACAATTTGACATTTCCAATTTAAAATAATTGACTAGATATATACTTGTGTTCAAAGATATGGTGAATATTTAAATTTAAAAAAAATTACTAGAGCAAAAAACACATTGTTTTTACTGTGCTCAAAATACTCCTGTTCAGTTTGAACCTATTTATCCCATTATTCTTGAAACTTTCTGAAGCAGTTCTGAAAGTTCTCTTTCTTAGGAGTCTTCAGTTGCACTGCTGCGGCTGCTTCCCTGACCTGAATCTATTTAAAACATTTACCTCCCAAGGTCATTTTGACTTTGGGGAAGAGGCAGAAGTTGCACAGTGCCAGATCTGGTGAGTAAGGTGAATCAAGACACAGTGTAAAGTGTCACAAGCCTGGATTTTTGCTAGATGGCACAGGGCAGTGATGCTTACTGCAGTTTTGATCAGACCTTGTAAAGACACTCGCAAAAATGGAACTGATTCAGAACTACTTCCAGAAACTGCTTCAGAAAGTAGCAAGAACAACTGAATAAGTGTATTCAAAATGAGGGGAAGTGTTTTGAGGGGGACTGACAGCAATATGTGTTTTACTGCAATACATATTTAAAAAGTCACACATTTACTATATATTTTGATCACAGGTATATATATTTTGATCATAGGTATACACATTTGAACTCTTCATTCTTCCCTGTTGATTCTTATGTTAATATTATAGTATATTATTTATTATAGGTTTGCAGCAAATCCTAAAATTAGGTAGCTAAAATCGTTTAATTGCGATCTTTTAAAATTTTTTTTTAGGTATTCTAGGTCTTTTGCAGTTCCAAATACATTTTGGAATCAGCTTGTAATACACTCCAGAAAATCCAGTGAGATTCTCTTATTGGTGTTTTTGTTTTTTTGTTTGTTTGGTTGCTTTGGGTACTGGGAATTGTACTCACAACCTCGCACTTGGTAGGCAGACTCTGCACTTAGCTGTGTCCCGGGCTTGACATTCTTTTATTGGATTATGTAACACTTACAGATTAATTAGAAGAAGACCATCATCTTAAAAATATAGAATTTTCCAGTTCTTGAACATGTGCATATTGTTCATTAATTTTTTAAAATTTCTCTAAATTATGTTTTACGGTTTTTAACATACAATTTTGCACATATTGAGTTAAACAGTTACACTTACTTACATTTTTATGCCATTATAAGAAATGTGTTTACATTTTTACTTTCAATTCAAAATAAAATTTTATTTCATTTAAAATAAAATCCAATTTTGCATACTAACCTTATGTGCAGCAACTATGCTCTTATCTTTAATAGTTTATCAAAATAAATTTGTTTAGTGTTTCCCTTAATAATTTTTAGTGTATGGAAGTTTGATGTTCATTGCTGTCCAATATGATTTTCCCAAGGATAGTAATATAGAACCATAAACTCATTTCAAAGAACTACACGCTGTAAATTAGAGTTCTTATATCCTAGGGACTCCTAATGAAATAGACATCTCCCGTACTAACTCATAGGTTTCCTCTCAGCCCCAGTTAGAGAACAAGACAATTGCTCAGTATTTTCATTCTTTTTGTTCTCCAAAGTCTTATCGTGCCAGTCTCATTTTCAAAATGAGCCACAAATTCTTGACTCACGGCAAGTAACACTAATTTCTGTTTCTAAAGCAGGATTCATAATTATCTCTTAAGCTTTTAAAGGCAAGGCTCTCCCCAGGATTGCATGTGGCTTATTTTGGCCCACATTTCCTGTCATTTTAGCTAAAGATCTACTTTAGCAGAATTATGCACAGAGGGAGTTGGAAGACTGAGCTGGAGGCTTCACTCAGAAACTAGAAACAGACACACTGTGTACCGAGAAAAAGGAAGCAGCCGTGGTCTTAAATGCCCATGACGGAGCAATAGTGAGGCATCGCGGCTTCACACGCAGTAACTCATTCAGTCTCTTTAAACACAGACAGAAGATAGAAATTATAATTCTCCTAATACAAAGGAGAAAACACAACTACGGGGGAACACACATCTGAGTTACATGGTTAACTGGCAGACCTGTGATCTAAATTTAACTGTAATTCCCAAGGTACACAGAAATGCGGGGATTAAGATGATTTTTAGATATGCTAATTTTTAAAAAAGCTGTCCTGGCAAACAAGAAGGAAACAAAAATTATCCAAATCAATAAGAATTTTCGAAGATCATGGCCTTTGTTTATTCTAAAATACTTGTTTTCTCATTTGTTTTAAAGATATTAGAAACCGTCACGATCACAGGAGACCAACTCACGTGTCAGACAAATCAAGATGTACATGAAGTAGACTGGAACTTTGGTTGAGAATAGTAGTTTCAAATGTTGCGGAGAGTCAATTAACTTTCCTTAAAGTCTTTGAAAGAATAAGAAATTGTCAAGAACATAAAAAGAAAACGAAAATAGAAAACAGAATACAGAAAATGAAATTACCAAAACCTAATGCAGAGGGCTATCAATGGGATGCAAATTTTGAGTAACCAAGAAAAAAAGCGAAGCGACTTGTTATTTAAAATCACAAGTAAGAAGCCTCTTCTAACGACAAAGCAGATAAGAGTTAAATTGTTCTACATGAGGAAAGGAAGATAGGCATATGAAGGAGAAACACAAAAGGAAACAGTGTTACTGAGCAATGGGGAAAAAAGTAAACAAAGAAGCAAGCAACTTGGTGTAGTGGCACAAGCATGTAATCTCATCACTCAGGAGGCTGAGGCAAGAGAATTGCTGTGAGTTCAAGGCCAGCCTGGGCTACACAATGAGTTCAAATCCAGGCTAAACTACATAGTGAAACCCTATCTCAAAAAAGCAAAGGAGAAAAAAAAAAAAACCAACCAAGCAAAATATATCTATAACTGTATCTATACCTAATCTATATCTATATAACTTCTAAGGCCTATAAAAAACCCAATATATCATGGATTTTAGGTAGATGACTCTATAAAAATGTTATCTCTTTTTCATAATCATGTAATTTTTAAATACTGTGCATTTCTAAAAATATTAATTTTGGTACTAGAATTTTTATTTCTCAACAGTTATCCATAAAATGATTACAGTTACTTTCAAATTTTAGGTAGGAAAAATAGCTCATTGGTTTGAAAACACTCCTAGCTACTAAGTAAACAAAAGATCCAAGACTCTTCAGAGAAATCAGCAGGGTGGAGAATTTAATATGCTTACTAGTTCCTTAGTGTAAAAATACACAGACTGGTAAAATTATTTTAGCTCAGGTTTTTCTTTTCTCTTTAAAATTTGAAACGATACATAAACTACCCTACATGGATCTTATTTGAACATAACCTTGAATAAATATTCAATAGTTTTTTTGAAGAGAAATTTAGGACTTAAAATTGCTACCTCAAATGCACAAAACTTCACTAATAATTGCCTTTTAGGAGTATGGATTCATTTTTACAATGTGACAATCACATCTGCTGTGTGAAGACTGATGCATTAAACATATTTGTCTTATACAGAATTAAAAAATCTAAATCTTATTTGTGTACCAGATTACAATATCACAAAGGGGTTCTAGCAAAAAAAAATACTGATTTTCTTGGTTGTAGCTCACATTTAAATCCATGTCTATGAATAATGATCGTGAAATAAGCACTCATTTTAAACATAGATTCTAACCGTATGGTGTAATGGAAAAACCAACATATTTGCCCTGACATACTAGGTTTAAAATCTCAGCTACACATTTCATAAATTATGGATATGCCAATTTTTTTTATTCTAAATTGATATGATACTTAACTACTAATATCACTAACATAAACATCTGAATGAATGAGTGGCATAACTTACTACAAACCTAAAAAGTGACACTTAATTTTATAAAAACATCATTTTCTACTGCTTACCATTACGGAACTCACAAAAATAATGCAAGCAAGGACATATTTAATTTTATGGAAATCTTCTTGCATGCACATAAAGCAAAAACCAGTATTATACTACTATTGTAAGATACATTGCATTACTAAAATAACTTGATGTTAGCTTAAGAGACTAAAATTTTTTTGAATGTAGTGACTAGTCTGTTCTAGAATTAATATATTTTTCTTTCATATGATCAGTAAGAATCTGAAGAACATTTGTTTTTGCTAACTTCTAGCCTTTAGAGAGATAAAGGTCATCCCTAGCAATTTAGGACAGAATTTTCCTCTCTGGAATCTGTTCCACACCTCTGGAGCTCGGTCTCTGCATTCAAGCTTACCTTCCAGACTCAAAGGTGAACCAAGTTGAGTCTCGACCATATCTCCTTAGGGAGCTGAGAGGCCACATGACCAGTTTGACCTTGGCATTGTGGATATCCCAGAGATAGATATTCTCATGAGTGATCTGCATTGTGCATTCACCGTAAATATCCAGGTTTGGTGTAGGCATGAGATAAACATTGAATCGTTCTGCCAAGAAACAAAGCAGGGAGAAAATTAAGTGAAAAAAAGCATGGCAAGTGTTTTTTTTTTTTTAGCAGTACAGTATTAATCTCTATACCTACAGATTTCAGGAAGTGTTACAACCCTTGGTGGCCCTGACGTGCACTACAAAACACTACCTCTTTCTGTTTAATGTATGAAAATAAAAGTTCATTATTCTGCTTAAAAGAATTTTATTACATGTTTACACGCAGTACATAATGATTACATTCATCATGAAAGCTGGTGCATGGACAGCACACATGTTCATCATCCTCTCACGTGTTCTCCGCTCCAGGTAATCATACTTCACTCACACACTCATTCTGTTCCTTCTCGCTGCATGCATTCTGTAAGATGAGATTAAGTATTTAAGTTATACAATGGAAAAATAAGGGTAAAAGCGAAGTGGAGTCTCTTACTAGATGGTGCTCACATTTTGCTTCTTCAGAGAATCTAATTGGATATTTATTCTTTTTAAGAAAAAATCTGACTCAGTTTCACCTTTGTGACATGAAGTGCTTAGTGCACAACAGACTGACTTACTAGCTATTAGCCATTGCAAAAATAATTTAGTTTGCATTTCACAACAAATCGCAGTCACAGTCAAATTCGTTTTAGATAATCATTACTGCTTTCTGAAGAATTTTACATTGCCCAGATAAGCAAAATAAATGTACGTAACTTATTTCATTCACGGATATTTTATAGTTCAAAATTCTATTAGACAATGATTCTAAATTTTATTTAATAACTTTGTGTGTATCTTAAGGCTACAGCAAAAAATTCTTTAGTCCTTGGTTCTGATTTAAATGCATTAATGCACTTTATTTTGAAAATAAAAGAAAGAAGGCCAGTTTATAATTCGCAGGAAGTAAAGAACTCAGTATGCCCTATAAAGTATCCAAAAAATTTGCGAAATCCCAGAAACATATCCGTGGTTTATAGCAAGTGATCAATAAATATATCTGTATCAATAAAATAAATAAATGCCATGATAAATTTGGGAGGCAAAAATTGAGGAATAATGAAAAATGACTTCATGATAACAAAAAGTTTAAGAGTTACTGGCAGATAGATCTCTGTGAATTACAATTTAATTGTGAAGAGTGCTTCAGAGGCAGTGGTGTTGAATTAATTATTTTGAAAGCACAATAATCTGGCTGCATTTGGAAGAGGATTGATATGTTAAGGGATGTACTGCTATCCATCACAATGCTACAATACTAAATGCTGAATGTTTGCTGGTGCCCAGCTGGAATTGCCTGTAATGTACATAAATACCGAAAGAATCTTTTTTCTGGGAAGTATTTTATTCGAAACAAAAAATCAGATTCCAAATGAGCTAATCTAAGTATGGTAGCTTAAAATTTAGTAGCCATGTGACTAATATTTACAGTCATTTGTCTGATATTTTCAACAAAAGATAATCTTATAACTTAACTTTCACTTGGTTATTGACCCATGAAACTAATATTTTATGCAGCTCATGTTCATTTCCTAAGAAAACGACAAATGGAGATCTATTTTATAGTTGAAAAACAAAAAAGAACATTGTCCCTTGCAATGGAAAGGCCCAAATATATACTCATTCCGTAGATCTTAAAATTCTTGCGTGCAACCAAGTATTAACACTTAGCATTACACAAATTATTCACATTCCTACTATAATGCCCAATCAAATGTGATTATAAATAATGAATCAACGGAGCATGATCTCATGTATGTGCTATAAATGAAACTTGAACACAATGACAAGTTGACACAGGAATGTAGATAATGCCAGAATATCAATCTTCTCTTTGATCAATACCTACTTTGATCAACTTCCACATTTGGAATTAATCATATTTCAATGGCATGTATTGTGCACAGGGAAAACACTTGTTAAGGCTCACATAAAGATATCTCCCCAACGCCTCAAGCACTCACAAGTTGGGCTTTTGGGAGGTGACTGGGTCATGGGTACGTGATTCTGGCTTAGTCCACCTGTGGGTTTAGCCCTGGGTGTGACACTGGGAGCTGAGGCCTGGTGGGAAGAGGTTGGGCGCTGTGGCGTGGCCGGGAGAGTACAACCGCCTACTGCTCCCTGGCCGCCTTGCCCAGGACTATTTCTCCTCTGCCATGTACAACTGACTAGGGACTGAAGCCTGTGCAACTGTGAGCTACAATCAACTTTTCCTCCTGTACCTTATGGGTGTTGAGTATTTTGTCCCAGCAAGAGAAAGGAGCTAAAATAATACTGTTAGGAAAGTGGAAAGAAAACTTTCCCTCTGCAATTTTCCTTTCCATCAACTTGAGTCTGAAGATAACCATAGAATGCCATGAAATAATAATAATAATAATAATTATATATATATATATATATAATATTAACCAATATTACTCTGGCTTACTTCTGTATTTACCATGACAATCATGCCAAGATTCTGGTATTAGAGAAAAATAGAGCATGTAAAAAAATTTTAACATTGTGTTCTTCAAATGGATGGCACATAAAACCTTAGAAATAATAAAGAACCCATCAGAACTATTACCTTTTCACTGAAATGTCTATGTGCCTGTATTTGTTATCCTCCTGTCCCTGGGACAATGTAAAGGGGAAGAGGTATATTCTGGCTCAAGAGTTTTAGAGTGTTCAGTCTATAGTTGGTTGGCTCAAAAGCAAAACTGGGCATGGCAGAGAAAAGTTGCTCATCTCTTGTCAGCCAAGGAGAGAGACAGCGAGGGGGCGTGGAGTGGGAATACACCCTCACAGGCACACACCAGAGACACAGCTCTTCCATCCAGGCCCCTGCTCCTGCTAGCACACTGAGCCATGAACTTAGCAATGGATTAATCCACTGGTCAGTATAATGATCCCATACTGATTATTCACTTTCCAAAAACCCCGCCTTTGAACACATGAGAATTTTGGGGGGTCATTCTAGATCTAAACCAGAACAACACTTGGATGTTAGCAGATAAAACCACATAATAATGAACAAGGAAAGGAGTAGAAAGATTATACTGAACACTGGAGAAAGCTGCAAAATAATGAGGAAGTGAACTTAATAAATTCACATGACAGAGAGAGCACCTGATAGAAAATCACATAGGCACATTTACAAAAAGATAAATGGTGATTGGGTGACTTGCCCTGAAGGAGACTTTCCAGGACTAGCTGAGGCAACACAATGCCATTGATTTTTACCCATGGGCAACCTTTGCTCTGACTTGCCTTCTGCTTTCTCTTTTTTAAAGCGATTTGTTTGTGTATTTGTTTTGATACGACAATCAAACTCAGGACCTTGCACTGGAGGCAGGCACTTGTGCCACTGAGCTGTATCCTTGGCCCTTTAAAGCAAGTTTTAACCTAGCCCTTTAAGGTAATCTCCTTTTGTTATGGTTAAGGATGTGCCGATCTTCTTTTTCGACACTACTTCTTGCAGTTTTTGAAAGGAACTATACTAAGAGAAATCATTTTCAATACTCAAACATTCAAAATTTATTATTCCTTAATAGCTAATTTCCAAGGATTCAGATTCAATTAAAAAGTGGGCTGATGTGGTCTAGAAGAAAATGTAGGCACTTAAAGCAGATGGGAGCATATTTGCTTACCACCTCTACACCAGATTCCATGATGAGGAAGCAAGCTCTCCATCTTTGCTGTGAACATTTCATTTCTTTCATGCCACAAACACATTAAATGTTCCTAAAAAGTGATTTCCAATGCCCCAGACTCATACACTGGCCTGTCTCCTGGGGGAAGTGTCCCATTACATGCAGACCCGAGACTCCTGAGTCCTTATTTTCTGCTCTGGGAGTATCCTGCCTGCTGGACACTCTAGGCAGGCAGTGGTCCTGGTGTGGATCTTTTCAAGATGAATCAAGCTCAGTTGACTCTAAGGTGTCCACCTGACCCACGGGGAAACTCACTCATTGCTTTCCCAGCAATTGTGAAGTGAATCTTGTCTAGCTGCTGACCTGTATCTGCGTATTTGGGTCTCACGAATAACTTCAGCCCCCATTTTGCTTCCTGATCTCAAATTTACCATGGTGACCATAGAAACTTCTGGGCCTCCAAACGCAGGTTCTCCCTGAAGTTCTCTTGTGCACTGGTCTGGTACCCACGTGGGCAGCACTCAGGACTCTGCAGATTTGGACTCATGGCAAGGTGAGGAGTTGGTCATCCATTCTGATGAATGACCCAAATTCTCTAAGTACTTCCCTGGCTCCATCTTTTATCCAGCATGACAGTGGTGGTGGGAAATGCCCTCCACCTTTCTACTTTTCTTTGTTATGGTTTAGATCTAAAGGAGTCCCCCAGATCTCATGTATGTGGAAGGTAATTGGATATTGGGGTCGCTATACCTGAGGTGCTGTTAGGAGCCTGGTTGCAGATTGGCACTGGGACTGTGACTCAGAAGGGTATGTTCTTGTTCCCAGCTCTCTCCCACCGCACTCCTCACTCCCTCTGCTGCCCTACCCAGACCCTTCCACAATGCTAAAATGGAGCCAGGTGACACCAGAATGCACATGTGAATCTAAATAAACCTCAGCCTCTTTCAACTGTGAGTACTGGGTGTTTTATGCCAGCAGCGGGAACGTCACTGAGACACTTGCTACGAAAGACTCTCACGGAATCCTTTTATATCCTCCAGGCTATTTCAAAGACTTCCTTAGCGCCTTCATCCATTACCCACATCTCTGGGGCCACGGGATATCTTTGAGACCCAGGAAAGTCCCATTCTATTTTATTTCCCAATTGTCACGTACCAATTGAAAACATGAAATCTTAACAACAACAATAAAAACAAAAAACTGTTTGCAAAATGTTATCCAGGCAAAAGATTGGAGACACTGGTCTGTTATGAAGCATCGATGAATAAGATCCTAAGAATCTGGTATTTGAAATACTGAATCTAGGCTGGGGATCTATTACTAAACATCCAACTCAATTTGGGATCTAGGCCACCCACCCATTGGTGGACACAATCTGCTTTATTGCTAACAGTTACACAAAGTGCTAAAGGAATTAAAGAGAACTCATATCATACAGAAGATGGTGAGCCACTTCAAAAAGATTCTGTAACACATATTCTTATTTCCAAAGTTCTACCACCCAGGAGTACTGGAGGGGTCACTCTTGAGCTCCAGAAACTACAGAAATTTAGCGACACTGAGGAAACAGGTGTCTGCATGCTGAGCCCCATCCCGAGATCCTTAAACCACCAGCAAAACAAGGCAGGATTTATTCTTCATCAAAATTCGTGGAGCTCTTCAGAAACTGTGACTCTATTTCCACCCAAACTGAAAATTTGTCAGAATTTATTTTATGATTATGTGGCAATCGATTCAGTTGCCAGGTGCCATCTGCTCAAAGCACATGGTCACTGTGAATTGGAAGACTTGCATTTCTTGAATAATTAGCAACACTTAAAAATCCTCAGCATCTTTTAATCCCATAGCAATTTCTTTTTTTTTCTTTGCAAAAATTGACTGTTGACTGCATTTTATGTGCATTTACAAGTAAGTCATGCTCATTGCAGTAACTATGAAAAATTATTTAAAAATAAAACTTCATCTGCTACTCTTCTTCATTGACATATTCCCTATAATAGTGTACCTTAATATATAAATATATTCACACACAATTGTTATCATACTGCATATAAGTTATTTAACCTTGTGTGTTGTATTTGCTATAAGCATTTTACTATTTGCTAAATATTCCTTAGAAATAAAATTGAATGAATGTAAAATCTTCTACTACAAAACTATTCTATAATTTACTTAATAATTATCTGTTTGATGAATAGTGATAGATAAGCCAGTGCTTATCTAAGACAAATTAAGCTGTAACAGGTAACTTTTGCCTCAATTTGAGACATATTTTACTTCTTTTGTACTAGTTCTTGGAGTTTACTATATTCTTCTCTATAAATTTTAGATAATTATTAATGTCCTTGGTAATTACATATATTGGATATTAAAATCTGAATCATTGGGCTCTTGTTATAAGCTCTTTTAAGAATAACACATCGCCAAGCCACTTTCCAGAAATTCCTTAGCAATACCGACTCAAAATATATAAAAAAAGAATCATTTAAATGTTTTTCCCAAAATTCATATGAAAATTATGTTTACTCTTTTCCTTATGATTTGCAAAACTTATATTTAGAAAATATCTCATCTCAGAGTTTCACTAACTTTCGGTTGTGTTACTTAAGTCTGGAAGGTGGAAAACATTTTTTCTTAAATATTTGTGACAAGTCCTTCAGAATTGGAAGACTGAGCTACGTAATAACCTATAAGTGAAACGTTCGCACCTTATGCATAGTACTCTTTTAGTTTTAGAAAATGCGCACCAGGACACAGTGGCCAGCTTCAGCACACACTGATCTGTTACATCTGTATCTCTCCTTTTCATTTATTTCATTTTAAATTTTTGGATGTCAGTATTTGATAAGCATAAGTTTGAATTTTGTGAATCTGGACTTACTTCTCTTTTATAGTTTCTGCTTTCAGTGATTGATACAAGAAATTTTAGTCTTACATTGATGTCTGAGTATGCTGTAAGTAGGGATTCTCTGTCATTATTTTCCACTTAAATATCCAGTCCTTTTAGGACAATTAATTAAAAAGTTTTACTTTTTTTCTCCGGATGACTAAGAAACTTATGAAAAATGGCTTTGGTGTTCTTAGCAAAATTATTTGCCCATATATGTGGCTCTGTTTCTTCTATTTTGTTCTATTGATTGCTTTGTTATTCTTTGTCCTGATTACTGTCACTAACAGAGAAAGTTCTAAAAGTGTTCTGCTATCAACTTTGTTCTTACTTTTCAAGATTGTTTAGCTAGTAATGGTCATTTACCTTCCAAATGCTTTTAAAATGAGCTTTGCATGCTCTTGAAATGATGCCTGGCTTTTGGTAGTTTTATGGTGAATCTCCCAAATCTTAATTTGGGAGGGGTTATTACCTTACCAAAATTAAACATTCCAATCATGAACATAATTTAACAATTCATTTATTGAGATCTTGTAGTTTTCAGTGTAGAGGTCTTGTTACGGTTTAGATCTAAAATGTCCCCCACAGTCCCATGTGTTTGGAGGTGGGACTTTTGAAAGGAGATTGGATCTTTGAGCGGATAAGTCCATTAATGAATTCATGGCTGACTGTGCTGTTTGCAGGTGAGGCTGGCTTGGAGGTGCACCAAAGCGGGTGGAAGGGGATAGTTTCATTCCTGACTTTCCTTTTTCTCTTTGTTTCCTGGCTACCTGGAGGTGAACAGCTTTCCTCTGCCATGCTCAGTCAACTTGATGTTTCTGTCTTAGAGCAAGACAACCATGGACTGAATCTCTGAATCAAGAGCCAGATTAATCCCTTCCTCCTTTAAATCATGGCGGTCAGGTATTGGGTCACAGTAAAGGGGAAGCTGACTAATGCAGGTCCGGTGTACCATTTGCCATTTTTTTCCCTAAGTATGTGATGGTTTTTGATGGCTTAGTAAATGGCATTTTGATATTTAATTCTGTGTTTCTTGCATATATGAAAATATAATATGTAAATACATGTAATTTTTAACATCAACATTGGTTCCTTCAATAACACTAACTTCATTTATTATTTATAGTTGCTTTCTGGAAGACCTTTAATATTTTTCTGGTACACAATTGAGATTTCTGTAGAATTTTATGGCTGTTCTTTATTAGTTTCAGGAAATCCTCTTCTATTCCTAGGTTTTCAAGAGATGTTTTCATAAATGGATGTTGTATTTCACTGAATGTCTTTTGTAGATAAATTGTAATTTATAAGTTTCTGACTTCATCTATTAACTTATTAATACAATGAAATATTTCCGAGATTTTTGGCATGACTGTGATTTGCCAGAATGGAACAGGATGTATTTTGTCTTTTTAAATATAATATTCCATTTAATTTTTAATAGTTTTAAAGGATTTTGGGCATGTATTCATGAAAGATGTTTGCTATGGTATCATTACTTGCATAGAGTTTGGTTTTGGTGTCTGTGTTAGTGATCCTATGAAATTAATTGTGAAATGATCCTCTTTTGTTTTTGGCAATATTTAGGACAGTGTTGATATTATTTCTTCATTAAATATTTTATAGAATACAAGAGTGAAGCTATATGAGGCTGGAGTTTATATAGGAGAAAGAAGTTGTATGACAATTTAAATTTCATGAATGGTTATAGGGCTCTGTGGATTTTCTGTATCTTCTTGAGTCAGATTGAATAATTTGAATCTATTGAGTGGTGTAAAGTTTATTTCAAAACAATATGAGCAAAACTGTCAATAAAAAGAATAATTTCTTGAAATTTATTATTAAAACTAATGCTTTACACATTAACTTGTTTTATTTCATATGGTTCTTAAATTGTCTCCTTTGTTATTTTTAAATTATTTTCATCCAGTGAACATTAGAAATGTACATTATATACCACATTTTATTTATAAAAGCTATAATAACAGATAATATTTTGACTTTTCCTAAATGGCAGAGGAGAAATTTAGGTCAACTTTCCCTACTTTTTCTCAAAATTTTGACATTTCTTGTATTATAATCTGAACTCTAGGAATAACATTATCGGTATTAAGATTTTAAGCTTGTTCAAAGAAAAAACTAAAGCGTTACAAAGCATTAAAATGAGAAGCTGAAAATCAGTGGTTCAAATATCCAATCTGAGTGACAGAAAAAGAGCTACCAAGCAAACGCAAGCATGTAGAGCAACTAATGAGCAATAATAGTGAATAAACAGAAATTAATAAATTCAGAATGTGAATGTGTTAGTTTGCTAGGGTAAGCATAAAAAAGTAGCAGATTCCAAGTGACTTAAACAACAGACATTTATTTTTTAACAGTTCTGGGCATTGGCACTGCAAGACCAAGGTATCAGCAGAGCTGATTTTCTCGGAGCCCTCTTTCCTCGGCTTGGAGGCCTCTCTTTCTCTCTCCTCCCTCTCGCTTCATCTTGTATCTTTATGTGGCTTTTCCTCTCTGTGTTTGCTTTCTAACTTGCTGTTCTGTGAGAACACCAGTCATACCAGACTAGGGTACACCTACATAATCTCATTTTACCTTACCACTTCTATAAATGTCCTATGTCCAAGTACTCTCCACAGTCTGAATAATCGGGGATTAGGACTTCAACATATGAATTTTAGAAGTGAAAAATATGCAGCCCATAAAAGTACAGAAAAGAGGCTTGAACAAATAGGCGAACCCCTGGTAATGCAAACTAGAAAAAGAGACATAAATAAAAAGGAATTAAAGAAAGGAATATCATCCCCATAGAAATAGATACTTTATTTAAAGATAATATGATCAAACTATGATTACATTTTATGTACAGAATTTCAAAACTTTGCACGAAGTGGACACATTTCTAAAATCAGTGGTAGATTTTTTAAAAAGTTAATTATAATTCACAGTCTATTATCCTCAGTGTTCAAACATAAATGACAAGGACAATCAATGGGGGCTGTTAAAATATTAATATCCAGTGCCCACTGCCTGGAGATTCAACTCTGTTTTTGTGAGAAGAGCCTAAAATTCTCTTGTTTAACACACTGATGTGCATGCCACTGAGATGTTCACAGAAGGTCCAGAGAAATATCATCTTGTTCTTAGGTCAGGCATTGTGCTTGGTGCTTTTTGTATCTTGGTGCTTTGGTATCTTATTCATTTGTCTCAATAATCCTGTAAGGACTCTCATTATCATTCTCAATGAATGAAATCAGAAGCAGAAATTCATAGAATTTTATTCATCTTATCAAGTCTCCATAGCATATAAAAATGGAACAGAGCTCAATGATATATTAACTTACTTTGGCAACTTCTGTCTAAAAAAAAAAGGCCATCACAAACTAAACAAAAAATAAAATCCCAGTATTAGATATTGAATTCAATTTTTTTTGAAATTTTTGTTAGTTTTCTGCCAATGAAGGATTTATTTAACCCAGTTCTGTTTGAAGTTCAACCTTGGAGCTTCCTAGCCTGTTTCTCTAGGACGAACTGAAAGCTAACATAACCTATGTAGTCACAGGGGTCAACAGAGGGAAAGAAGGCTGTCTGAAAGGCATTCGTGCCCCACTATTCTCAGGGAGCTGCTTCACTCTGCTTTCCTGTGCCATCTCAACTCATGTGCCCATATGATATTTAGAGTTCAATCTGGACCCGAAGAAACATGAGTCTTCCCTCCATGTCAGACTCTGTTTGGGACAACTCAGGTCAACTTTGATTTCTTACAAATCAAGTTCCATTAAAATACTTTATACTTGCGCACTATGTGTTGAATTCATAGGGAAACTCCACTTCCAGCCTTCTTTTGCAGACACCTCTAAGTTCTGTGAGTAGATACCAGCATCTGCCACTCCCCACTTACCTTCAGTGGAGAGAAAAAAGGCAAGGCATCTACTTCTTTCTTTCTGTAAAACTTTTAAAAGACATTTTTTCTTCTTCTGGTCCATATCTTGGAGAAATGAATAATTCTCGATGAAGTATTCCACCAAAAACCTTTGTCATTTGTATAGCTATGATTGTTTTCAAAATGTGCATTTTGTTCTTATTGTTTGTGTAAGGGATTTTCCCACGGCGAATGAAGCAGCACGTGTCCTTTGACACTTCAAAATAGTTCTTACAGCACACATCTCATTTTTAACAGCATGCTTAGATTTTAGACATGCGGATCCTTTAGATTTGGAATGGTGGCAAGGAAACCTACAAAACATCTTTCACTCCCCTGAAGCATCTACTGCAAAGAAGAGACATAAATACATATGGCACTGACTTTCATCCCACTTTAGTATAGACTGAAGACGAAGTGAGAAAAGTGGTGGTTTTAAACTATTTTAAAAATTATATGCAGTATCTGTGTAAATCAAATAATGAAATTAAAAGAGTGCAATTCAAGACTGGGCAAAATAGCTATGACCATTGAAGGCTTTGTCTTGTATCCATTGATGTCTTCTTCTTGCCAGGATGGTTACTCTCATCATCACCACATTTCAGCTTTCCCTGTGGACAGTATCAGCATTTGAAATTACGTTTCATGGAACTTAAATTCTGGAGGATATGAATACGTCTTATGTGCAGAAAGAGACGTGACTTCTCAAGAGCTTTGCCATACTCACACACAGCAAAATCATCATTCAGGTTTGGTTTTACTTGCCCTGGGTCACTGTAACAAAGTACCCAAAACTAGGGGACTTAAAAAATAGAAACTCATTGTCTCACAGTTTTGCAGGCTAAAACTCTAAAGTCAACTATGGCAGAGCCATTCTCTCTGATACTCCGGAGAATCTATGCTTGTCTTTTCCAGCGACTGTGTTTTCAGGGAACACATGTTCTTCAGCTTGCAGATGACCAGCACGTCACTTGTATGGCTGGCTTCTTCTCATGTGCAGCACCTGACCTTCTGCATATCTGTGTCTCTGTCCAAAAGACCCCTTTTCATAAGGATACAATGGATGCCGCTGGACTAGAATTCACATTAACTACTGTGTTGACTTGGTTACTTCAGTAAAGACAACATTCGGAGTTACCGAGAAGTGGAACTTCCATGCTTGCTTTTTCAGTGGGGCACTTGGCACAATCCACAGAGGGTCCTACTGTGTTCATTTGATGGATTCCTTCGTTCAGAGAGCAGGTCATCATCACTGTTGGCGTCAGAGTCACAACATATTTTCTGGAATGCAGTTTGGGAAATTCTAGACAGAGCACGTGGACTGCAGGGTCACCTATGGACAAAGTCATACACCTAGAAAACTCTTTGTTACTGGTCATGAAGAACATCTATACAAGTAAATATCACTTACTTCTTATCACTGGAGAACTTGGGGGAAAAGTTCTAAACAGAGTTTGTTGTTATTAGTGACATTGTTTTTTATTAAGTGGGATTTTTCACACTAATGAGATCCTGCTAATACTAGTTTTAGCTATTGATGGCCATTAAGAATTTCAGACTGAGCTAATTGAGAAAGCTTATTTGGAGGAATAAAAAGTAATTTTAAAAAGAAGCAGGCTACTTTGATTAGAATTAATTATAACTATGCCACAGTATTTGTTTCTATTTTAGCAGGCATTTTATTATATATCGGACAGTAAATTGCACCACTGGTCATTTTTCTCAATTCTTTGTTTAGTCTCCATTAGGATAGACATGGGAACCTCTGTTCTGGCTTCTCTGGTTGATTATACTTTCATGCCTCTTGACTCTGGGCTTGGACATGGGACTTCTTTTGGGTAATGGAACATTAATGGACAAGAAATATTCAGAGGCTTAAACTATGTTACAAGTTTTGCCTTGCTTTTTTTGCATTACTGTTGTTTTTTGTTGCTTTGGATAGCTGCGACTTCCATATCAGGAGACTGAGCACACCTGTATGCATCTGTACACTGCCTGCAGTTTAGGTACGATTTCAACAGAATCTAGCATAAATCAGCTAAATTTTAGCCATTTCCCCTATGCATGAATAATGCAGATAGGCTTATATTCCTTTGATACTGAGGATTTTTTTTTAATGACTGGTAGCACAATGTTATTTACAAAGCATTGGTTATATACCTTGATTATCAGTATGTGTCCCTCACTATTTGGTGAACATTTTACCTATTGACCATATTTTGTTCAAGTGTACATTTCCTGAGCTTGGAGTTCAGATACATACATCCTCAAATGTGTTTGATGTGTGAATATTAAGTGTGTGAATGACATTCAAAAGTGTTTAGTTGAATGCAGCGAACACATTTACTATGGCAAATTGGGTAGAGTTTAGAATCATTAGAATATTTCTTTAGTTCTAGAGAAATGTTACACATGCTTTTAGGATAAAAGTAGGAATGTTTGCTGAGTTAGGTCCAATCACAAGCAGAATCACCAGATCCTGGACAAAACAAATCCTTTAGAGCTGATGCTGAGTAAATCAGATGGCAGTTGGAGTTTATGTTTCCTTTTTTTGGGGGCGTATTTTCTTTTTTCCTTACATGGAGATCTTTTACATAGAAAGAAAACTGGACATTTCCTCTGTGATTCCTTCTAACTGCAATACCTTGAATTTTATTAAAAGTGAGTTACTTCTTGGTTATGCATACTTTTGCTATTAATGATTAATATGCAATATATACTTTTTAGAGTTATTATTGTGTTATAAATAACTATGTTACAATACCATGCATTAATATTTTCCAAGGTGTGTATAGAATCTCAAATATTATGGTTAGATTTAGAGATCTTGGAAATTGTAAAAATTTAAAAGTTGAAATGTCTACTTAGCATGCTTTGTCTTGTGACAGTGTCACCTGAGGTCTAGGGTCTATATATAAGTGTATGTGTGTGTGTGTGTGTGTGTGTGTAAGCTTCTGTTTGATTAATTTTCTCCTGTATGATGTGGAATTCTGAGTCACTGTGTAAACAACTGACAGGCCTAGATAAAGATGATTAAGGCAAAAATTTAATCGATAAATACTTTTATCTCAGTAACACACAACTTTCACCTTTAAAAAAATTATTTACATCAATATCTAGTCTCATCTAGCCTCAGAGTAAATAAGATCAAGCTGCTTGAAGAGTCTGAAAAATAGAAGGCAAGCAGTGATTTTGAATGTCAAAAAAGTGCTGTGATCCAAGATCCAATTGTGTGACTTCTCTTGATTATAGAATATTACACAATCAACTGCAAACCATGCCAATGTAATTTCTTTTTTCTTTCTTTTTTATTTTAAAGAGAATAAAACAGAATAAAACCAATCAAAACAAGTCAGTGTAAGAGATACAGGCCTTAAAAACATTGTGAGATCAACAATAGTTACCATAACGCCTTTCGATGTCTTCAAAACAGCTGTAGATAACTTCGGATATAGTAAAAATGAAACAGAACAGAATAAAATAGAAACAATAAAAATAAAACTATGAACGCAATAAAGGACTTCAAAATAATCCAACAGTAAATCCAAAATTGCTACCATAATATATCTTGCTATCTTTAAAATAGCTGCTCTTACTATTGGATTTGACATAATCAAACAAAAGAGAATAAAATCCAACCCAATAAGACAGTGGAAATGATACAGGACTTTCAAAACTAGACCATAGGGAATCAACAATGACCATAACCCTCTGAAGGAGATCCCCCCTAGATGTTACACTGCAAACCACTATCCTGTGAACCTATAATCAGACCACTGGCCCTAGACCTGCAAGGTCAGTGAAACAACAAAGCACCACGGCATCCAATTGCATTTCACCTCCATAGCTATCATCACAGCCTGTTTTTCTCTGGTTAAGCTGGTTGTCTGGGGGTAGTGGGGGTGGTAATTCTTGTTTGCCAGTCCACATGCTGGAAGGGGCTGGGGTCTGGCTGTTCTAGTCTGACAGCGGCCCACACATGGCACTGGTTCCCAGACTGGGCTTTCTTGCTGATGTGGCCTTGTTCTCTCTAGCCCCAGTCCATGAATGGCACTGACTCCAATGTAATTTCATATATTAATTCTGCATGCATATGTGTTTGATGTTTTAATAGAAAAGGTGCAAACTAAATCCAGGCACATGATTGACATGATAACAAAGTAAAGTTTCTGATGAAGGGTTCATTATATAATTTAAAACAAAAGTGCCTTCACACACAAAAAATTGAATCTGTAATGACAAGTCTTCCATAATGGATTTGTTTCAATCTGTGCATATTAATGACTTAAAATGTATTACGGCGTTAAAGATTTGTTTATTTTCAGTTTGTTATGCATGAAAAGTCTGGAGTAGTGATTGAAAATTCATGAAAAGACAGTTTTTAAAATTTTATTTTAATTTTAAATAGCTAAAACAATGAATATATTCCTTTCATATTTTAAGTAAGATAAATGTGCATAATGTCTAAGAAAGAAGGGTTGGGCTCCAGTACCATCAAAGACCTGAAGAAGAGGGTCCAAGTAGCTAAAATCAAATCTTAGCCTTGACTTTAAAGTTTTATAATCTTTAATCCCAGCACTTGGGAGGCTGAGGTAGGAGGAGCATTGTGAGTTCGAGACCGGTTTGGGCTACAATGCGAGCGCAAGCCTGGTCTGAGCTACATAGTGCGACCCTGACTCGAAAAACTAGGACCGGGAGTTTAGTTCAATGGCTTAAGTGCCTGTCTGGCAGGTGTGAGGTTGTGAGTTTGATCTCTGGTACTGCAAAAATAAATAAATAAAGTTTTATAATCTTTGGTAATTATCTCAATGGGCTCCTGAATGGAATTATAATATATTTGGGAGGAAGCCTGGTGATTAGGAAGTGAAAAAATTCTTGTAAGAACTTGTGGCAATCTGTGTGTACAGCCTTCTCCCAACTGCATATATATATATATATATATATATATATATATATATAATTAATAAACAAGTCCTGGTGGGAATGCCTAACATTCTGTTGAACTTTATCTTTGTAATTTCCTCCTATAGTGTAAGTAATAGCTTAAAAGTTTTGTATAGTTATTTTTAAAGGGGACAAGAAGAAATGAGCAAATACATTATTTAGTCTTAGGGATACACTTTAAATAAAGGGGGTGCAGATTCCATAAGGACACAGAAGTGGTTGTATCTGTAATCTTGGGAGTCAAGAGAAAGGTGATTCCCAATGAAAAAAGATCTTCCCCATCCAAGAATTTTACTTTTAATACTAAATACTTAAGAGTCTTAGGGAGAGTACATGCATGTATGTCTGTATAGATGTGTTTTACAGTAAGACTGCTGATTTTCTTATAGTGTACTTTGATATACCATAGGAAAGGTACCATGTACCTTTAGGAGCTCATTTAAATGAACTGAATACCATCTTCTCTAGCTAAATAATTACTCAAAGAATCGTTAACTGTATTTTAAAAACATATCTTTCTGTATGGTCAGCATTATCAAACAAAATAAATGTAACACAAAATTTTGTGACATTGGTGATATTAAAATTTCAAGTCTGCTGTAAAGTATTTGCAGAAAACTCTCTGTTTTCTTTGTGCCTTTTTTTAAAAAGAAGAAAACTTTTGTCTTTCATGTAGCTGTCACATTTAATTCCATTGCTGTCTTATCTTGAAAGTCCACATTGAAAATTTCCCTTTCTATTCCAGGCAAATTAACAATAACATGAAATTAGAAACAAAATTAGGATGAACCAAAAGATCACACCAACAGATCATAAACAATTCCAAACTTTTAAAATGAAAGCATACAGTTTACACTAGGAAAGATACACAATATTCCTATCCATAAGCTTAACTTATTTGCTTTTTCATATTTTGTTTATACAGTGTTTGATAAAATTTTACAGTAAGAACTTGTCCTTCTTTTCTTAAACTGTGAATGAACACTATGCTATATGCAGCACAGTTAGGGGTGTTCTTTGCCTAACATAGTTCTCAGAAAAAAAAAAAATCAGAGAAATGCAAATCCGAGCAAACACAGAAGAAAAAGTGGAATACAAAAGGAAGTGGGAATAGTGTTGCAGCAATGCTTTTTTTTGTGTGCAAACTACAAGTGGAGACACTGGTGTTCCCTATGTATATTCATGATCAAAAATTAGGAGGAATATCTTGATTTTTTTGCATTTTATTGACTAACGAGAAGTAGTGCTTCCATGGGCTGTATGATCCTAATGGTTGTTAATAACAAGCCAGTAATCATCAAGCATTATTATGGTGCACTTTTATTTTGTGCTACCTAATTTATAAACTACAGATAATTCCATAATTTCTTTTTCATAGGTAATGTTGAGTTCAACCAATAACCCTCAACCTTTTCCCAAACTGACATCAAATACTAGCAATATTGGAAACTTCATATTTTCACAGTACTAGATCATATGATGGTGGTGATAATGATGTTAATAATGTTAAAACTGATAGAAATGAACTCATTATTATTAATAATCTGTGTATAATTTAAAAACTCACACTGAAATTATAAATTCATTTTCATTAGAGGTGCTAATCAAGAACACGCAGCATAAATTTTTAAGAGATATCAGAAATGCCTGTAAAGCCAGAGAAAAGTGTAGTAAGTACACAGTGCTAATCACATAAGCTTTAATTTTGTTATATTCCACGATTTCATCTACTGTACTCTCCCCCTGGCTGTATTAGCTAAATGCTGCAGAAAGCTGTTGATTACCTGATAAGTCAAATTCGTTATATAAACTCTAAAGCTAAATCAACTCTCAAAGAGAAAATAGGAATGTTATATATTCAAAAGTCTTCTATGCCATGATATACCCTCCTAGATTTTCACTTGAACAAATGACAATGTCTCAGTTGAGAAGCCATGAGACTTGGCTTATACCTTACATTTTCTCTGGTTGCGGGAAAGTTCCCTAGTAACCTAGGTTGATGATCTTTCTTTCTTTTAAAGCTATGACTGGTGCGAAACATCTCTGAGGTCCTGTCTACTGTCAAAATTGTACAGTTAGTACCGTACTCTCTACTGCTAGGAATCAAGTTTTCACTGACCATTCTGTTCCCGCTGCACTCCCGCGGCCAGGAGGTCCGGCTCTCCAAGGCTGATATCGTTGAGCCTGGTCCCTAGACACTCCATGCAGAGGTGCTTACACCACTCTTCTGCCTCCAGCTCTGAAAATGAGAGAGCAAGTTATATGCATGTATGAAAATGTCATGTTGTAGCCTAATATACTATACCATTAATAAGCACTAATAAAAATTTCAAAAAAAAGGAACAAGAACAAGTGTCAGAATCAGTCAAGTTCAAGGGAAAGAAAGAGAGGGAATACTTCTTGAACCATTTTTTCTAGTAATTGGCAAGAGTTAAATAACAACTATACTCAGGAAGTGAAAATAAAATGCCCACCATTATTTCCCATTTTTGACATTGCATTTGCAAGTTATTTTAAATTATCCCTGTACTTTTTTTTACTCAAGGTAATGGTCAGTGAATGTTTGTTTGTCATTTAAAATATCTGAGATAAATTTAATTCTTGGATTGAAAGTACCTAGAAAAACTTTAGTTATAAAATTTTTAAAAATACATGAATATTTGAAAAAACATCAGACTAGATTAAGCAAGTGAATGCTTCCCTGATTGTGATTTAGACTGGGGTGAACTGAAGATGTGATCTCTGAGTCATCCTGGATTTCAGTGGGTAACGGATTACCCTGCAAACATGATCACATTTCCTTTATCAACATCAAAAGGTAGACGATCCTTTCTTTTGAGAAAGTGGGGTAGGTTCTTAAAAGAATCTGTCCTTTTTGGAAAATTCCAAACCCAGACATGGATTCTAATTCCGAGTCTAAGACACTTATTAAATGATTATTGTTTTTGCTATGATTACCTCACCACTTCTTTATATTTACAAGGTTTTTTCTTTGTGTGAAATCCTTGAGCACCTTATCATAACATAGAATCTTGCAGTGTTCAAAGTCTTCAAGTCTCTAAACATCAATGAATCTGACTCTAACCAAACTACCTGTGTGCGGAGGCAAATGGGGCCTGGAATCATATTTGTGTTGTATATATCATCGGTCACCACTATGATAACTGGAACCAGGTCTTCCAGCTATTTAACTATGCAACTGCAAAAAGAGTTTTGCATGAAGTTTAATATTTTGGGGTAAGCTCTAATGTCACTTTACAGAAGTTGGACCAGAACTTTTCCATTGACCCTTGCCGACAGAAAGTTTTGACTTTCCCATGTAGCATAATTCTGTACTAGCACAGTTTAATATAGATTTCTATCATACTTCTTTCTGTCTCTGGATGACATTCCAGGCTTTCCCTTGGCATTTTAGACTCCTCATAAAAAGCTCACTGTGACAGGTTTCATGACTCCAGGGATTTGAATAGTAAGTGCTCTCCTAAATGGTCAACATCAACAATCCTGGGCCCTGCTTCCTTCCTGAGTTTAGTCACAGTGCCTTAGCATCAAAAATAAGTCTGATCAGTGCAATATCGAGACAGACTTGTCACTTATTTTTAGACTTATCAAGACTATAGGATGCTGTTAGAAAATAAAGCAGAAAGAACACACAATTCCTCCATAAGGGGAATTCTAAGAGAAACAATAGGCCCAGCATTCAGATCGAAAGAGCAATTTTCTTTTTCTTTTTTTTAAATTTTAAAGCAAACAAAACAAAACAAAACAGAGCAAAGCAGATCAGAACAACACAAGCAACACAGGACTTCAAAACAAGACAACAGGAAATCAACAGTGGCTACTATGTTTCTTATTTTCATTGAAATAGTTGTCATACCTCCACAGGTAATAAATTCAAACAAAGCAAAACAGTATAAAACCAATCAAAACAAAAGAATGAAAGCATTACAGGCTTTCAAAAACAGACAATAGTAAATTAACAATGGTTACCATAATGTCTCTTGCTTTCTTCAAAATAGCTGTCCATATCTTCACACATATTGAAATCAAATTTAATGCAATTCCAGTTTTCTTTACTTAACCTGCTGTCTGCCTATTTCTGGGAATGCCCCTCAGTGGTGTGATCACATTGTTTTAAGTCAAAAATCAGATAGATTCTCACAAAAGCCTGACTCATTCAAGTGAAGTCAGAGGCCAGGGACTGTCTGCTTGGCTATTTCCTAGGACCCAAGAAATAATCTTTTGTAATCACAGGGCTATTGATATAATAACTCTGTGCTGAGGTTCATGGCTTCCTCAAAAATGGAAGATATTTCTTCTTGTACAGAGGGAATTCCAAACTTCATAGAAAAAATTTTGTAGAAGCAAATAGCATGTATTTAAAATATTTTTATTTGATATAGACATTTTAATTTATAAAATTCATAAAAGTTTGAAAGTTTTTCTAACAACAAAGCAAAATTCTACAGGTTAAGCCTTTTTGTAATCTCGATATTGTATTTAGAAATTTAAAATTTCTTTAAAGGATATAATATGACTGTATCTTCCTTTTATTTCTTATTGGTTTGAATTTTTTGAGGACTTTACTATTTAAAAACTTAAGTAAAATCACAATCAATTAGCATCTCATCTGCATTAGTCTACCAAATAGTATTTTCAGTTCTCCATAGATAGATATGAGAATATCTAATATGCTATTTGGAACAAAAAAATGTGAAATATGCCAAGCACCTTGGTGCCAGTGTGGCCCATAAGTAAGTAGTAGGTCAGCGCATGCCTAGAGGTTGAAGAAATACATCATTCAAAGTTGAGATTAAATAAAAATGGAAGTCCTATAGACCTAGTGCTTTTTGTCATTTGTTTTACCTTTCAAGCTTCTTATTCTAAACATAGTATACAAATAACTAAATTTCTTTATAGAAGGCTACAAACATTAAAATAGTCTTTAAACTTCATATTTTTTTCTCTTCATGACAGAAACACTTTTTCACTAAGAAGACTCTTTCCAATAGCAAGCATCTATGTCCAAATTCGTAAATCTCTATAGCAGAAACCCAAAAATGCTTTCATTAGCTACAGGATTAAATGAAAAAGTTCAGTAATTTTCAAAAGGAAGATGTTTGGGAATAATAAAACGTTTGATGAAGACAGATTAAATTAAATGGTTATTAATCCCAGCACTCGGGAGGCTGAGGTAGGCGGAGCGTTGTGAGTTCAAGGCCGGCTTGGGCTACAACGCGAGTGCAAGGCCGGCCTGAGCTACATAATGCGACCCTGCCTCAAAAAACCAGGGCCGGGAGTTTGGCTCAGTGCCTTAAGCGCCTGCCTTGGCAGGCGTGAGGTTGTGAGTTCAATCCCTGGTGCCGCAAAAAAAAAAAAAAAAAAAAAAAAAAAAATTAAATGGTTAAATATTTGACAAATAGGTTTATTGATTGGAAAGAAATGATGATTGGGGTTAGTGCAAAACAGAATTTCACAGGCAAACAGGTGGTTTTCTCTGGGTTTCAGTTCCTTTTCATTTCTTCTTTACAGCATTTGGGGCCAGTGTTACTATATAACTTCAAATCTTTACATTAAAAGGTTCAAAGAAGAGATCTTTACATAGAAAGTTTTTAATAAGTGCCTATTGACAGACAAAATGATTAGATTCAAGCTCTATTGCTTTCAATAAATTTGGTCCCCATGACAATGACAATAAAGTTAAATTATCCAGAATGAGCTATTTTTGAAAACCAAATAAAAAAACCCCACATATATTGAAAATACGCTATCAGCCAACTCACAGAGCAGAATTTTAAAGAAGTACAGCCTCAGTATAATTTTTACTTTAAAAGGTGAAACCAAGACTCGTTTTGCATGGAAATCATATCACTGGATCTAGTCCTCCCCACTGGATCTGGTTTTATTAATGATGTTCAGAAAATGGAGATAAAATACTCCTGTTTGTATTCAGCATAACCAGCAATTATTAATTATATCCAGTTCTTATCTTCCATGCAGATTTGCTATGATTTGATGAGAAAGGTTACTTTTATATTTATTAAAGTACTAAGAACATGCTTTGCCTTAATGTGATGAAAATATTTACCCAGATTATTGATTAGAGAATATAAGACTTTCTCTGGTTGTCATGGAAAATTTATAGTGCTAATAAAATATAAGACACCTTGATGTGGATTTCATTCTAGAAAACTGCCAACTACTTGCTTGAACTTACTGATATTTTATAGACTTTTGTTTTTCCCACACTTTTTCTGTAGTAGGAAGATAAGGAAAAAAAGTTAAAACCTAAGCTCTTGCTTCAGCATTCAAGAACTGTATCTCTGATTCTCCCAGAGGAAAGAGCATTTACTTTTGAAGTTGGATTTGTAGGACTGATCGACTGAGAGATAGGTGAACAACTGATTTTCTTTAAAAACAGAAATGTCTTTATTTTCTTCTGTGAAGTGCTTCTCCTTTGCTCTAAAATTCCCTCCAACCTAATCCTCCTTGAAAGGATTTTTTAGCGTAGGTCTTTAGACTCGAGCTGGGATGTGACATCATCCTTCACGTTCTCATAACAGAATTTATCCAGGTTCTATAGATCACTGAGCTCCTTTCTGCCTTTCCCAACCCGTGTATTTTAAGACACTGAAGCACAGGAGACACAGCTGAGTTAGTCCCTTGAGTGCGTAGCGCAACACCTAATCATTAAAATTAATGAGTAAATGTGGAGCAAATTAGTAGATGTAATTTGCAATTAATTACCAGAAATCGAAGACAAAGTTCTGAGTCAGATGCAAATAATTCGGGGACTGGTCTCACACTGGGTGGTTTGAGATCTGTATTTATGTTTAGTTTGTGATACTTGCTATTTCCCACTGGCTTATCTCGATAAAAGACATCTTTGATTAAAAAGGGAAGAGCAACAATATCAAACAGGGTTTTTCACTGAGCCTCAGTTGTGTTAAAATAATATCCATTCAAAACTTTTCTTATTTTATTAGCTATCCTTTCCTTTTAATCTCATTAGGGATATTTTGGCAACATGGAAGTCTTGTATAAATTCCCTTTTGTATGATACATGATTGATTAAAGTTTTATTTTCTCTGTAGATAACGGCAGCAGAGTCTTTGCAAAGGTCATTTTAAAGCCAAGGAAATGAGTTCTTACTTAAATAGATTTCATCTTTTATAAAGATAATCATAACACATTTTCTATTTAACAGCAGGTTGATGTATCAAATTTTTGGAATCAATATAAAAAAAAAACTTCCATCTATTTTTTTTTCTTTAGTGAATTGGAGGACTGAGGCTCAGCTTCCAGACATAGCCAAATAGAAAATTACCCCTGCCTATTTTCAAAGTAACAAATGACAAATAGCAGCAATTGACAGAACAATCAACTGTGCTGTTCTTCTGCCTGACAAGAATTCATTGCAAAATGCTTTAATATGAAGGTTAGCAAATGACACAAAAGCTTAAAGCAATTTAGAGGAAATAAGAAAGGACAGAAATCAACACCTATAAATGGTCAGAAAATGAAAGTGGTGTGTGTATGTGTGTGTGTATGTGTGTGTGTGTGTGGTAGAGATGGGAACAGGGTGCTAAAAAGTTACAAGAAAGCAAGATTTTAAAAGATCTTTTGCAGCAGCCTAGAAACTCATGCAGTGAGCAGATTTCTGTGAGGCAAGGACAGAAATGTGTTCCAGTGATGGGATTCTTAAGAGCTACACCAAGATAATGGATGTCCAAGGATTAGGTTTCTCCCCAGAACACAAAGATCAAACAGTGGAAATTCTGAAGATGTGTTGTGAAAGGGTTTTCATCCCAGGTACGTTCCAGTAAGACCCAGGGCAGCGCTTTTCTGTGCAACTCACATACGGTGCTTGGAGTGGAAAGGGAAACCAGAAGCATTAAAACACTTGGTGTATGAACATTCCACCAACCACCTGGTTATGAAGGCCAGGAGACTAATATCCTATGGAACTCTTTCTAGAAGTCAAATATATTACAAAAACATTTTGAAATAGCTAATGTTTAGCATGTAACTGAATTTGGCCAACAACACCCCAACAGTCTAAAATACATCTACTCCCAGGGACTCAGAAAAGAAGACAGATCTAGGCACACTGATTTTTGTGTGGTGAGACTAATATCAGGCTTAGGTCTTCCTGAGATAATAAATTTGTGCTGCCTAAAAATTCTGTGAATGGTAATTTGTTACATCGACAATAGAACATCAAATGCAAAGGTCAAATATCCTGTTCCTCTCTGAAGTAAACACCCCACAAAAACAAATTAATTTAACAGGATATGATTTATGAAAAAAATTGGAACACATACATATGTATGAAAAAGTTAGGAGTTTTTTGGGCTGAATGGGCAAAAGCCAACCAGGAAAAACTGCATGGAGCTTAGAAGAAAGATGTTGTCAAAGGGTCTGCAAAATATTTGGGGCTACTGCTAGAAAGAGAGGGTTCACCTGAAATCTGAACACTGAGAACACAAAGTGAGCAGACAACGTGACCTGGAAGAAAAGAATACTGAAGGGCTGGCTGTCATTAAAGGGTCAAACCTGGGATTTAAAGCACATGCGTAGTTAGAGACAAATCTTCCAGTTGAGTAGTTTTTGAGGGAGTAGAATGGCAAAAAGGTATTGGTTACTAGGCAGGAGGGAGAAGAAAGCATAGAAAATTTAGGGTCATGAAAGATAAAAAAGGTACAAGAGTATCAGACACAGAGAGTGACCAACTGCGTTAAATGACAGCAAAGCTCAAGTCAAATGAAATAAAAAGCCTGACTGTGACATTTTTCAACATGAAGCATATTAGTTACCTTAATAAAGAAAGTTTTTATTAGACTGATAGGAAAGAGATAGGTGCAAGAGGATATAGGAAGGAAAAGAGACATAAATTGGGGCTAGGAAATATAGGTAAATGTCAATAACTCAATCCAGAAGGTATCTGCTTGGTTTTGTTTTATTTTGTTTTAGGTAAAAACAGAGATGTTTGGCACAAACTTTAGGTGGAGGAAGAAATGAGAATAAGAAATGCCACCTCCAGCGCAGCTGTGGGAAATTCCTGGGAAGGGGACAGTGAAGAAAGGAAGGCAAGAGTGACTGCAGAAAGCTGACGTCAGGTGCAGCCCTCTCTCCGTGGAGAGAAGAGCTGCCCAACAAGCGCAGTGCGTCCCTTTATACACGCAGCAGGCTGAGGTCAGGTAAAACCCCTCTGCCTAACAACTTGCTCGCCTAGCTCCCCTCGGGTGCCTGTGTCCTCGGGGCTGGCCTCACTCTAGCCCTACATGGGTGACTGATCTTCAGTTTCAGCTGCTCCCCACAAAGAAATATGTTCTAGACTGAAAGGGGGTCAGGGTGTCTGCAGGCATGGGGGAAGGCATTAGTAACAATTTCCTCAGGAGTGCACAGTCTAGGAATGAGAGATGACCGAGGACTATGAAGTTTTTTTGGTAACTGACCTGGACAGAGATAAAAGGTCTGCTGCAACTAATCCTGACAGCCAGTGCGGTGACACAGTGGACACTGCAGGGTGGAAGGGACTCGAGGTCTCTCCAGGAGTGCGGAGTGCCAAGCTGGCTCCTGTGATGGAGGGACAGCCTGGGGACAGCGGACTTCCCGACTGCGGACAGGGCCGCCTCATGCTGAGGGCTCAGCCTCCTCACCCCTGGGGGCAGCCTCCCCATCTCAGCTGGCAGCCTGAGGTCAGGCTCCCTGTCCTGAGTTTTGGAAAAGGAGACTGGGTGGTCACCAGGCAGCTATTTCTTAATCGAACAAACCTGGGCATGATTTTGACTTTTTTCATCTAACTCATTCCATACTTCCATTTCATATCCAATCTGTTCAATAAATATTTTTTGAGTCCCACTCTGTGTATACCAGTTCTGCTCTGGTAACAGGACAACAAATAATGCAGGGGCCTTGTGTCCGTCTGGGTTCCTGATGTCACTGAAAAGCAGAGGCCTTCCACAGACCCACTGGGAAGCAGGGAAACCTTGTTGGGTTAAATACTGAGATTTGAAAAAAAATTTAAAAAGTACTATAGATGCCTTGCATTTGTTAACTAATTAAAAAATCAAAGGTAAATGAATAGAAATAAGGTGTGCTATCACAAAAACTTAAAATATGTGTCATTGTCTTAGTGTTCCAACGGCAAAGGATAGAAAATATTATTGGATACCAGAAAGATGCTGACTCATTATTAGGCAGTGGTAAAATATCTCACAGAAATGTTCCCCATAAAAATTTAGGGAGTGGGTTAGAAAAATGATACAAATGTGGAAAAGGAGTTAAAAATTAAATATTATCATATTCACACAAAAACGAATTTGTGAATTTGCACACAGAATTGAAAAGAAATAGAGTATGTCTAAAAATCTGCAGTTTTTCAGCAATGTAAAAGACAATAGTTTCTCAACCCCAATTCAGTGTCAATAAAATAGAAACGATAAGCCTCTCATCTTAAAACCTCTTACTGGCTGCAAGTATCCCAGAGTAAACATTTACCCCAATATGTGATGCCCAATGTTTTTGTTCGATTGAAAGACTGACTTAGGCAGAAAAGAACAGAGGGTGGTTTTCCTACAAAAACCTGAGAGACCCAGGTCTGACAGGGAAAGAGTAGGAGGCTGAGAATTCAAGAGAAATGTTTCTAGAAAAGAGCTGTGGGTGTAACTAGTGATGGAGGGAATGAAGTAAAATCAAAACTGCCAAGTTCGTAAAGAGTTATATTGTCAACAAAAGCTGAAACTTCTCTAAAAACAGTTAATGACTTTTGGAACTTGTCAAACGATCCTTGATCTTCTAGGGCAGGAAGAAGACTGAGTATGTTTCTTCTGCTTTAGCTCCACAAGAAAGTCTACACAGTGCTGCCTTCTCGCTTCAAATGTCAAGTGAAGGCAGGTGATAGAAGGTCAGGAAAGCCCAGGTGTGGGGCCACGGGTGTCACCTAACAATACATCAGCGACACCTTTACGAGGCACGAAGTCCTCTGTGCTACACTACTGGAATGTTGAGAGAGCCCATTCCACATAGTTGGGAGGGGATTCACAGTAGCGTTCATCTTGTCTCATTCCACACATGTGGGGACACGAAGGGGTAACAGGTTTCTAGATCATGACGACTGTATCCGGATTCCTGAGATGGCTGTGTAGGCTCTTAGTAAGTATGCCAGTAATTATTGGATGAGATGTTGGGTTTGGGCAGAAGTGAGTGCATTTTGCATTTAGGAAGAAAACCGAACAGTGTTTGGTGACCAGAAGCATGGACAGTGGGATTCTATCAGATTACTTAGATCAGTGATCTGGAGCTGCTGGTATATTTTTATTGTAAATGGCTAAGTTAGGTTGAAATATTATAGGCAGTCAGACAGAGCTAGGTCCTCGAGGGAGTCAGTGCAGAGGATGAAAACACTTTAGAACTGTGGCTGGAAGCGCAACTGTCAAGGCCAGGCCTCAAGAAAAAGATGGAATGACCAGGCCTGCATGCCTCCCGAGGGAGTAAGCAATAAATTGAAGATTATACTGTAATTGATATCACCTCGACCCATAAATTCTAGAAAGACATCAGTTATTCTGCGGGTGACCAAGACCTCCTAATCCACCTCTTCCTAGAAAGGGTCCTTTTCCTTTCATGTGCACTTGCTGTGTGACCTCCCTCCCCACTGGGTCACTATTCCTTAAGCAGCTAGACTTGTAATCTTACTGGTTGATTTTAGTTTTGATCCATGTTGTATCCACCTTGTGATTTTTGTTCTAAAAAATTAACTCTGAAGTGGAGTCTTTCCAGTCCCCTCCTGTCTCTCAGGAGCTATCACTCTCAATAAATATTTCCTACTCTTAATCTCCGTTGCTCCATAGAATTCATTCTTGCCTTTTGGGGACATAAGCTCAGTGACTCTGACACCTAGCAGGTTGAGAGCTATATTATTCCTTCCGTATCATTCTCACCTTGGAGGGAAGCGCTCGGCAAATGGAGGGCAGTCAATGAGCAATTGTTGAATTAATGAGAAGTTAGTAAAACATTTTCCATAGGCATTTCTTGACACACAGAGTTTCAGAGACTGATGGCGAGCGCAGCCCCTGATGTTGGTCTCTGGAATGAATACGATGAGTGTTTATTCCTCAGAAGAGCATCACCAGTGACTGCGACAGCAACTGATCTGCAATTCTCCTTTCATTCCAGTAATAGGCGTCCACAAGGAAAGAAACACAAGGACCGCTGGCTTCCAAGCACAGTCAGGAACACAGCATTATAATTGTCTTGATAATTTGCATCAAGAGGATCATTAAGATTTATATGTCCTATTTATTATCATAAATATACATTTCATAAATATGACTTTTCAAAAGCCAGTCACAAAATGAGAGCATGTAATAAGTAGTATGATGAGATTAATTTTCCATTCACTAGGGAATAAAAAGTACATATATTTGTAAAAAAGGAACTTAGGATAAGATCTAAATAATATTCTAAATGACAATTTGAAAAAAAAAACCCCACAGAAATCGTGCCTGATAACGGGCAGGGGAGAAGCGGAAAGCAATCAGTAGGCGGGATCAGGAGGGAGGCCGCGTTGTCAGGCACTGATGGCAAAATTAAAGAATCTGGTGGGTGCCAAGTGGGTACCACTGAAGCCCAGGAGAGCTGTACAGTGGGAAAGAGCTGGCAGAGACACCCAGCAATGCAAAGATCCTAATTGTCCACAGTGGTGAATGCTGGATACAAGTCAGTAGAGATCTGTAGAGGATGCAGTTGAAAAACTCTGTCAGTGAATGTGCAGGGAAGAACCTGTTTAATGACTTTCCCAAGAGCTCAGAAGTCCTGTCAGAAGACAAGCTGCCACACAGGGACCAATGCCAGCTAGCGAAAGAGGTGTGGGTGACATTTTCTCTATCCTTTTCCTTACGATTCAACACATTAGAGACTGTAGAACTGGGGAGGAAGGTGTCACAGAAAAATTATGGCTCTGTTTCTCCAACTCTAAATCCCCAATCCTGAGCCCAAAAGAGAGAAAGAAAGACAAGTCAAATCAGATATATAATTCTAAATTTGACAGGTTTGGATTATAAAACCAGAAAGTGAACAGGCAACCATGATTTTATTAAGCAGTAGAAAAGAGTATTTTGACAAGTCTCAGTTGAAGGTAACAAATGAGATAAAAGCCCCCACATCCAGTAACCATCAACTAGTTCCAAACCCAATTATTACTGACTTTTTCTATTCTGATTCCCTACTCTTTAGTCACATTATGTAACATGCAATCCTCTTACTTAAAAATAGTTTCCTTAACAAAGATTTTGCAAATATGCTAACATGATTGCTAAAATTTCAAGAAGTTTAGGAGATTAAATATAAGAATAAAGGAGTTACCAGATGCAATGTTTGAAAAATACTGCTGAATACAAAGATATCTTTTTATTAAAATCTCTAGCCAATAAAAAACACAGTGTTGTTCCCAGGGAAAATGTGAAGTAAAATTCTTCAATTCTTCTGAGCACTTTCAGAATTTCTTAAATTTTTTTTAATGAGCAGTGCTTCACAATGTGTTGTCCTAATATAATCAACAAGGGACCAAATGGTCTTTTGTCTGTCATTGAGACGCATCTTCTTATTCCAGATGGATTTTAGGTTCAAAAGATTGCTGGTACTCATGTAACTTATGATTTTTAATTTCTCTTGAGAAAATCTTAAAATGAAACTACAGAAGCTAGGACTGGGGAGCAGAGCAGAAATTGTAGGGTTCAGCGCCTGCAAGATTGCTACAGACTGCATGATCTTTTGTGGGATCAGGGATTTCAAAGACAAAGATCAAATCCTTTCCAACTTGCATCAGTAAGACTGACCATCCATTAAGAATCCGCACATAGAAGCTGCCTTTCACCTCCTTGACTTTGTTAGTAGCTGTACTATGCTTTGGTTTTCTTCATTAATTTTGAAGGTAAGATGAATAAAGGTTTCCTTGAAGGCTGATCCATTCTATTGCTTAAATCCATTTGTCCCTGCTTGTATTTCTCTGAAAACATTTCTTTTATCTTGGCTCGAAGATCAGTTTGATAGCAGGAAGTTTAGGATGGTTAAAGTTCATTGTAGAGTTGGTAGTAGGACAAGAAATTCATCTTGTGAAATGATTACCATTTCCCTTATTTTTCAATTACAGTCGATTTTTTTCTACAGTAAGCATTTTCAAACTGTAAGAAATTCTCTTTGGGAGTCAATTGATTCAATCATAGAAATTTCATTTGATTGATTATAATGGATCAGTTTAAGACTTCAAAAATTTTTTGCTTGAAGGCATGTAACAAGTCTTAATATAAAAAAACAACAACAAAAAAGAGTCTAGAGTAGCTATTATTGTTATTATTATTATTATTATTATTTTTTGTGGCACCAGGGATTGAACTCACAACCTCGTGCTTGCCAGGGCAGGCACTTAAGGCACTGAGCCAAACTCCCAGCCCTGGTTTTTTTGAGGCAGGGTCGCACTATGTAGCTCAGGCCGGCCTTGTGCTCGCGTTGTAGCCCAAACCGGCCTCGAACTCACAACGCTCCGCCTACCTCAGCCTCCCCAGTGCTGGGATTAAAGGCGTGCGCCACCACGCCTGGCTTAGAGTAGCTATTATTAAGGTACTGAGATTATAGTTAAGGTACAAGAAAACCTCTGTAAAGAAAGAGCTCTTTTTAGTGAGAATAGTGGTAAACAGAGCAATAAATTACTTTAGGAACGAGTCTTTTTAAAATTATATCGAATCAACGTACATCCTGATTAAAGTGTGATGGTCTCAGGACAGAACTACAGGAGAAACAAAAGTGGAGAAAATAAAGATTAGCCTAAAATATTGAAACAAAATGTGTACAGGGAGATTAAATTTACATCATTGTAGAAGAGTAAGGTGGACAATAAGTTACCTTTCCTGTTTGGTTGCTATTTGTGTGCTAAACCCAGAACAATTTCTTGAAGGGAGGACAAGCGGGAGTAAATCAGGTTTCTGATCAGAAAGGCAAGTAATCGCCTATAATGTGCATTTAAGTTAAGGTAGACCAAGACAGTTCATGTCACATATTTTATGTGAACTTTCTATTTCTTCTCTGTAGTGCTTCTATGTTTTTATTTAGTTTTAAATTTTAATTGAGTAAACCTTAAATTTTAAAAAAGAATTATCTCATGATAATCAAAATTGACTAGATGATTATGAATCATGCTACAACTTTATTTTCTCTGACAAGAATGATTTAAAATTTAAAACTATTCTCCCAAAAATTATTTCAATGAATGGATGTAAAGGAATCTTCATTTTGCAAAATATGATTCAAAGGGATACCAGTGAGTCTCACAAATACTCCTACATAGTTGCTGATACTTCCTAAAATTCAATTTCATTCTTTTTAATGTTTGTTTTTAAATTGACAGATAAATTTCTCTATATTAGTAAATACTTGATTTTTAAAGTATTTATACAATGTGTAATAAAAATCATGAATACAAATAAAAATTATTACAGTAAAAGACGCATTGCAATTAATCCCCCTCAAAACACTCTCCCTCATTTCTGACACACTTATCTCATCGTTCTTTCCACCTTCTGAATCAGTTCTGGAAGTCCTCTCTCAGTAAAGTCTTTTCACGGTTACCTTGTTGCCCTGAATTGATTCAAAATGTTGATGGGAGTTCCGTCAAATAAAAACATGGTGTATCCTTACCCACCTTATACACTGGGCCCAGCACCGCACAACTTCTGACTCTTTCCCTAAGTTAAAATGATCATGAAAAATAAATATTTTGAATTGACATCAAGGCAGTCATGAAAAGACACTCACGAAAGATTGCCAGAACTATTTTAGAAAGTGGTAAGAAGGAAGGAATAAGTGTGTTCAAAGCAGAGGAAGTGTTTTGAAGGAGCAACATGTCTTTTATTACAATAATTTTTTGAAGTTTAAACATTTCCATGTGTTTTGACCATATCTTGTACATTGTGGGATGACTAGATCTAGCTAATTAACATATGTATCACCTCATATAGTTATCATGTTTATGGCAAGAACACTTCACATTGATTCTCTTACTATTTTTCTTTTCTTTTTTTTTCTTTTTTTTTTTTGCGGCACCGGGGATTGAACTTACAGCCTTGCACCTGCCAGGGCAGGCACTTAAGCCACTGAGCCAAACTCCCCTGCCCTGGTTTTTTGAGGCAGGGTCGCACTATGTAGCTCAGGCCGGCCTTGTGTTAGTGTTGTAGCCCAAGCTGGCCTCGAACTCACAGCGCTCCTCCTACCTCGGCCTCCCGAGTGCTGGGATTAAAGGCGTGCGCCACCACGCCCGGCCTTCTCTTACTATTTTTCAAAAATACACTCTCTACAGAACAGCCACGGTGTAGAATTTATTCCTATCTAATAGAAATTTTGCATCCTTTGACCAGTATTGCTTCAACCCTTACCCAATTACTCCGTCAACAGAAGATGAATAAAAATTTGATGCATACATATACACAATTGAATTCTATCCTTCCTTAGAAATGTCATTTGCAGTAGTGTGGATAAAACTTGAGGACATTATGTTAAGGAAAACAAGCCAGGAATAAGAAGACAAATACCACATGATCTCACATATACGTGAAATTTTAAGAAGTTTATAGTATAGAAATAAAGGATTGAATGATGCTTACCAGAGGCTAGTGTGCCTGAATTTTATTTTATTTACAACATACTAGTACTTTATTTTTCTCCTTAATCAAGTGCTTAAGCGTGTTCTAGAAATTGAAAGTTACGTTCTTCCAAAATTTCTATGTTGAAAGTCAATTCCCACTGTGGTGGTGTTAGGAGGTGGGGCCTTTATTAGGGGATCTCATCATTAGGGGTTAGACCTCTGGAACAGCAATGTTCCCTAATAAAAGATATTTTGCTTCTGCTATCGCGTGAAGACACTGAGGCGACAGCCTTCAGTGAAAAAGAGTGGCCTGCACGGGACACTGAATTTGCTGATACCTTGATCTTGGAATTCCAGTTTCCAGAACTGTGAGAAATTAGTTTGTGGAGCATATAGACACTCAGTCTATAATATTCTTCTTGTAGCAGCATGATTAGACTAAGGCAGTCTATAAATTCATAAAGTTTGAAGTGCCCTTCCTTTTTCTTTATCTGTTTTTTTAATCAGTTCAGTTTGTAATTGAAGCCTAAGAATATATCAAGATAAGGATGAATAGATTTCCCTATAATTAATAAGCAGTTTACTGTATTGCTCCTTGGTGTCAGTGTGAAAACTCCACAATTAGTTCAATTTAAATTATGGAGATGACCCTTATGCAATTTTTGTCCTTATGACTATATCATTTGAGATGGAAACATGAAAATTAATTTAGCGATCATGTTCAAAAATACCAGACGACCTCCTGCACTAACACACAATATCAAAAAGAACAGAAGGAAAGCAGTCTTTGAGATTTGCATATTAAAGTCAAAATTGATGAGTTATAGAAGATCTCACATTTATTAATTTTTATTTCAATACATATGCAGAAGACACTTGTTTCCTACTCTTCTTCATATAAAAGGAGATGCATTTATGAATTTATTAAAGTCTAAGTATCCAAAATGAGCAATATATGCACATCACAGGCTGTCATGTAAGAGGTTGTTTCAGAAGTATGGAAACCACACAGAAAAGAGTAAAAGGTAGCCTTTAGGAAAAAGTTGGGGCCCTGTCAACAAACGACAAATGTGTTTGTTTCTGCCGTGCATCAGTCAAAGTCTCTTTCAAACAGACCAGATGATGCACTTAAAACAAAACACCTGGTACTGCAGGTGTGTTCTCTTACTGCTAAACCAGGAGGATACCCCTAAATCATTTTCACCAATAGACTGCGCCATTATATAATTCTCTGCTCTTTAAGAACAGCCAGGACCCCAGACTGTCAATCTAACAATATTTAAAATCTTGCATTTACTCGGTATTCAGATGTGTAATATTCTAGCAAATAATTACAAGTCCACTAAGATTAAGGTCTTTCTTAGCCACTTGCTAAGACATTCTGAGATACACTGGGGCTTCTCAGAAAGACACCCGCCAATGTGAGTTCTTGGTGTCCTGGAACTGCGTTCCTGTTTGCATCGAATGACCTGTCTGCACATGACTGTAGTGCCCTTGGCTTTATCTCTGGCTTCTTATTTAAACAGAGTCAGTCTGTGAAATGTAGGCAAGGTCCAATTTCCCCGGGGATTCTTAAACAAACAAACAGAAAATCACGTAAATGGTGCGGAAACACAACATAAAATCACATGATTACCTTCTTACTTTTGTGAAATGACAGCATGCAGCCTTCTGTGCATTGCTTTCACTTAATCTTCCCATTGATAATTGTTTTTGTTCTTGGACCATGAGTCCTTTGGAAGATCACATGTGAAAATGAACAATAGCAACTTAAAAAAAAAATCTTTTCTAAGAGGGAACAGCAGATGTTGCTTGTTTCTTATGAACAGGTTAGAAGTAAAGAAGGCATCCAGTGGCCAAAGAGGTTAACAATGACATGGTAGAGACCACACAGAACCCAGAGCAAGGGAAGCTGCTATCACCATGAATATTCAGTGGTAACAAAAACGGCCCCAGGAAATCAATGTGTGCGTGGTTCTGCCATTGGAATCCAGGGTGCGAAAAAGTGTGTATGTTTGATTTTAATGCATTTCAAATGTTTGAAGAATTAAAAAAGAGCCCCCCCAAGGAGAAGTGGACTAAACTGCTGTGACTCTTCAGAGGCAGTGTTTTCCACCCACAGACTGTGAAGGGAGGGTGCTGTTTGCTATGTGCAGGCTTGCTTACTGGCAGGAATAAATGGTAAGAAAACAACTGCCAGTTGACATGTTTTTTCTTATTGGAAAAAGAAGGTTATGAATGCAAAAATAATGCATTTTGAGTTTCTGCATATTGCCCTGTGCTGTATTCTGGAATACTGTGGTAGGGTGCTAGGAAAACATTTATTTCTATGTATGAAATAAAACGCAGAATACAGAAAGCTACTGCTGGCAGAGTTAAGTAGGAAGGCTGCGGCAATCAAGGGACTTTTTCATCTGATCAGGACAGTTAGAGAATAAACCAGTCTCTGACTGCAGGATGTTTTCCATGTTGTTCTAGAAATGAGTTTCTACTATAATAAAAAATAACACCAATAGTAAAGGCAGTCATGGTTGTTGTCATCATTCCAAACACTAACACAATAGTTATTATTTGAAAAAATATTTACTATGTGCTAGGAAATCTGTACTGTAAGCACTGGGACAACCTGTGAAATAGTCACTATCTGCTTCCCAACGTCACAGACATGCCACTGAAGTCCCAGGCTTCACATTAACTGAAAATTCATGCACGCAGCATATGGAGACTCAGGAGTCATACCTGGCAATCAAGGCCTCATAACTGATGCTTTTAACCCACAAATCCTGATTAATTTGCAGCTCAGGTCCAGCAGAATCCTAGACCTAATTCTAGAATCATACAAGAAGCAGGTGAGAATCCCCATCAGGTTGGTAGACTGATCATTACCTTCACACGCTGGACTAATTTCCCCCATGTAAAGTTATCAAGACATGGTTTTCATTTTGAGATAATTTTATTAGATATATAAGAAGTGAGGATTATACAATTTTATTTCTAATAAACCTTAGGAATCTCATTATATTAAACCAGGTTTCTTAGGTTACCCCCAGTCTATTTTTTGTGTCAATCAACTTTTACTTTGATTATGCCGTGATGAGAGTCCACCCAGTAGTCTCAGGATTCTACAAGAAAAGTGCTAATTTCATGCTCTTGACCTTGCTGGACCCAGGTCAGCATTAACTTCGCTCCTGGATTCCTTATCTTGGGACCAGGCTGAATGCGGAAGCCTCTAGCTCAGTCTCATGCCAAAGGCAATAAAAAAAGGCAGCCCCGGTGATGCTGCTGAGACCCAGCGGTGGAGTACGCCACCGCTCCCACATCCCACTGACAAAAGCAAGTTTAAAAAACAGTAGTTCAATTCCCTCACAGAGAAAGGCAGGCAGTACCAGAATCAATAATAAAATCTACCGCATCTTACTCATTTTTCCTACCCTTTTGCTTTCTATAACTCAGAGTCTTTATCTTTATGTGTATTTAGCTTGTAAAAGTCTGCAACTACATTATGAAGTAGAATTGGAGATCTCATAAAGAACAGGTATGTATTCATATTTACTTGTGCTTTTGTTGAATAATTCGCTTTGTGTTTTCCACTCGCTGGGACCGCTTTTTTCCCCGCCTTTGCTATCTTTTCAGTCTGAACTGTTCAGGCTTCATTGTGCATTAGAATCACTGGGGAAGGAGGGGTTGTTAAAGGGGAGCTTCTGGGAACCCACTCTAGAGTTTTTGATGTGGAGTTTCTACTTTTTTTTTTTTTTTTTTTGGTACCAGGCATCAAACTCAGGACCTTGCACTTGTCAGGCAGGCACTGTGCTGCTGAGCTATAGCCCAGCTAGAGGTTCTGACGTGGAAGGTCACAGTTGGAAACCAAACATTTTCATTGATGATCAGTTCCCAAATACACCAATGCCATTTGACTACAGCCCATACTCACTCTACATAGCATAAACAGTCTTTTCTTTACTCCCAGAGCCTTTGCTATATATAAGAAAAAAATTTAATGACCTTAAAATATTTAATCAAATTTCCTCTTCTCTTTGTCCCATATCGTTGTTCAACATCACCTGTATACTACGTCTTTAAGTCTATCCCTTTTAAAGACTTCAGTTGGTTATCTTGACATTTTATATATCAGTGTTATTTTAACAATGCATTTTCTTATTCTTTAAACCAATATTTATCTAATTTATACTCTATGACAATGCTTTGAAATACTGACTTGTTTACTCTCTATGACAACATCATCACTGACATTTTCATTTAACCAATGTCAAGCTAAGGCAAGGAAACGTGGAATAATTCATTCTCAGTCAGCGTCACTGACTACAGAAGCTGCACACGGAACCACTTTGCTGTTTCACCTCATTGTTGCGATCTTCACCCGCTTCCTTTCTGCTTTTAGTTTCCTCTTCCTAAAGAATGCATTTTTAGTACCACTTTCTGTGAAAACCTAGGCTACTGTTTTAGTTATCTTTTCTGTTCCTGGACACCCACAATTTAAAGGACAGGTTTAGTACGGCTCTTAGTTTCAGGGGATTCAGTCCATGATTGGGAGCTCCAAAACAAGAACATCATGGTGAGAGGGCATGGCAGAGCAAGGCTCTCCAGTCATGGCAGCTGGGAATCAGAACAGTGGAGAAGCACCAGCGGTGAAGGAGCCAGGACCAGATATATTACCCAACTTTATGCCACCTTGACCCACCCAGACTCTCCCAAACATGTGCTCTGCCAATCCTTCTAAAGCCAATCTTAAATTAATACTCTACACGAACCACCACAGCTACTAAATTCCCTTAGTTTTTATATTTTTGAAAATGCCTTTCTATTCTCACTCTTAAGCATTAATTTATCTTGATGATTATTTTTGTCCAGCATTTTGAAAACAGTTTTTTAGTGTCATCCATTAATCCATCATTTCTTTCTAAAAAGAGGATGATTTTTTTTTTTTTCGGCACCAGGGATCGAACTCTTAACCTCGCGCCTACCAGGGCAGGAGCTTAAGCCACTGAGCCAAACTCCCAGCCCTAGTTTTTTTGAGGCAGGGTCGCACTATATAGCTCAGGTCGGCCTTGTGCTCACATTGTAGCCCAAGCCGGCCTCGAACTCACAACGCTTTGCCTACCTCAGCCTCCCGAGTGCTGGGATTAAAGACGTGTGCCACCACGCCTGGCTAGAGGATGATTTCTCTTCAGGCTTGCTTTTTCAGTTTTCTTGCTTTGTATTTCATTTTATACTCACCACAGCATGTCTGCTTGTTGACCTGATGTAACTTCTAAGATCAAGTCTTTCTTCAAGTTGGGATTTTTTTTTTTCCTGGCTACTATCATTCCAAATTTTGGATCCCTCCTGTTCATTGTTGTTTTATAAATTGCAAATTCTATCACATATACGTTAGATGCATGTTAGACGTTTTCATTTTATCTTTCATATTTTAGCATTGTATACTATTTTTTATATTTTAGATCAAAGTTTTATAGTTTCATATTTTTGTGTTGTTTTTTCTCTCTCTCCTCTTTCCTTACCTCTCTCTTTTTCTTCCTTCCTTCCTTCCTTCCTTCCTGCCTTCCTAAGTTTCTTACCTCCCTTCTTCCTTCATCTCCTTCCTTTCCTCTCTTTCATGAACTTGGAATCAAACACATGACTTTTGCACTGAGCTTCATCCACAGACATTCTCTTTTACGTAAGGGTCTTGCTAAATTACTTACACTGGATTTAACTTATGATCCTCCTGCCTCAGCCTCACAGAGTGCTGAGATAATACGCATGTGCCACCATGCCTGACTTATGCTACATTTTTGATGATTTTTTCAGATTTATGTTCTGACCAGTATCTTCTTAGGCACTCTAACTTTATTTAATTGCTTTCATTTCAATGATTTTTAAAAATATCTCAAAGTTATATGGGTATCTTTACTTGTTTTTCACATTATACCCTTCTAATATGGTATGTTTTTCTTTACATTTAGTAATTTTAAATATAATTATTTTATATTCTTCTTAAAATTTTACAGTTATTTGCAGTTCAAGTGCTAATTTTCTGTCATTTTGCTACCTGCTGACTATCCCTCTGAGACTTATTCCTGTGATTTGTACTATTTCACCGTAAGATCATCTTTGAGGTTTTTCTCTCCTCTGAAATTCTTATAACTCTGAGATTCTTGAAGCTTCTCAGCAGAACTCTTTACATACTGCAAAGCCCCATAACAGTCAGTGACTGTGGAAAAATGTTGACTTTAACATTAGTTTAAATTTTTGTTACTATGTGAGCAGGTTATATTGGGACATTACATTTACATGATGAAGGGAAAGCCTTTGTTGGGGTGATTATTCCCTACTGTCAAGGAAGGCAAATGCCAAAGTTTTTCATTATTTTCTGAAAACATCAAGTCATTTTGCTATTCTTTACAAAGAAGGTGAAAAGCCGGAAGATCAGGCTTTATGCAAAAATTTATGCCCAGAGTCTAGACATTAAATTGATTCAATGCCTATGTCATATTCCCAGCAAGCTCAAGAGAAAATTAAAAATGTGTGTGTGTGTGACGCTTCAATTTCTGTCTTTGCATCTATTGCCAGATATGGAAAAGTCTCAGGTATTTTCTCTTCAAATATTTTGTTTACACATTTTCCCCTTTTTCTTCAACTTATAGAATGCTAATAACAAGAATGTTAGACTTTTTCACTGCATCTTATCTACCTTTGATGCTTACTTTTTTTCCCTCTTGTTTGATCTACATATTTCTAGTGACCCATTTTTTCAGTTTACTGCTGTATTTTTAATCTCTTCATATTTATTTACTAAATTTTTAATTAATTTATAGTATATTTCAGTATTTTTGTTTGATTCACTCTAATAGACTTTGGTTCTCTGTTGAAGTTCTTCATCTCATCATTTATATTTTGAGCATATTAATCAGCTATTTTACCTCCTGTATTGGATAACTCTTTAATCCTGTGCTAATGACTCATTCATTTTTTTTTTCTTGGTGTCTTTTCTTGGTACAGTGAATGATACGTAATTAAAATGCTATAAAGCATATATAAAACATGAGAGAAAATTTGAGGACCTGATTGATGGTATATTTGCCCAGAAATCAAATATCTGAATGATATGATCTTTGTCGATTCACCTTACAACAAGTTGTTGGAGAAAGATTAAGTGCTGCTATTTTGGATTAGTTCAAATCTGAGTTTCAGTGTTTTTAATGACTGCCTTGTATTCAATTTGCACTTATCCCTGGCGTATAACCTCTTCAGAATTCCACTGGAGATCTGGAGTCTTTGTTTCTTGGTGGATCCTGAAATCCAAATTAGACTCCCAGCACCACGAAGTTGAGTTAGCACTTTAGCTTTGCAAGCTGCTTAGTCATTACTTCCCAATCAACAGTACCCTGTGAAGCAAAGCAGAGTTAACTGTGAAGCTCACTTCTGTACTTCCATCTCTCTAGGACTGTCGCCTCTCAAGTCCTGGTTCCCTTGGAAGCTAGCTAAACCCCACTCTTTTCTTTCCAATACCGTGATACTGCCTGAAGCACTTCTCAGATGTTTGCTCATTATCTTTTCTGTCTCTCTGGTTTTTCAGCCTTTGGGTTCTGCGCTAACTGTGAATTGGCAAGTGTTCAAGAGTACAAATGGTCTCAAAGGCTAGATACCACTATTGTTTTCTATCCTGTATCTTGCCTTCTCCAAACACAATTACTTTGATACTTCTTGGGTGCTATCAAACATAATTGTGAAGAGTGTATTATCCATTATTTATATATTATCAAAAAGTGTTGGTATTACAAAAGCAAGTCTTCCATAGCCAGGAGTAAAATTCTCTAGTGAATTTAAAAATATAGACATCAACCCTTGTGCAATACATCTGGCTCTAAAAATACCAGTGACCCTCATGTAGTTGCTTATTCTTACTGAGGTGACTGATTTTTAATTTCTAGCATCTAGAATAATCTCTATGCCTCCCGTGGACATAGCTGTGTAGGAAAAATGTTATATTTTACATATTAATATCTGTTTCTTAAAAAAGGGAACCTATGCATCAACATGTCAAATCCATGTCAAATTCATGTTCATTTTTCAATGCAGGAGTTAAATATAAAAAAACTGCACAATTTTAATATTTTAGTAAAAAGTTGTTTTCATATTATTTTTTAGTGTCTGTTTTAAGCAAAAAAGAACACCTTAAAGTTAGTTAAGAATTCACTTGTCACCTTAACACTCTGTTCCATAGATTGTTCACACAGCTGTTCCTTGGTGGGAGATGAGCACCTTGGCTGTGCGTAAGCTGAGTGTGAGCAAGCACATAGGCTCAGAGCCTGTGGAACCACTACATGCTCAGGAGAGGCTACAACACTTCAAGGTCACAGCAGACAGAGCCACAAGGACGCTGGGTGTGATCAAAGGGCACTTTCTTTTTGCTCTTTTTGTTATTAAATCAATTCTTTAAAGACTCACTTAAATTCGTTTCATTTTCTGTTCTGCATCAAGTGCATCTGAATAGGAACTTCTGAGAAGATGACAGAGTGCCCGGCTGCAGAGAAAGAGATGTCTGAGATTTAGTATGTAGACACTGGAATAGAGCAACGTGAGGAGGAAAAGAAGGAAGAGGTGGGTCCCCAGGATGCATGAAGGATCTGAAGGGAGAATTAAAGCCCATGGGTAGAACAAAGAGAGAGAATTCTACAAAGCAGGGAGCACATTCATCCTAAACCCAGAATTGAACCTACAAACTGTAGAAGCACATCAGTGGAATGGAGCAGTGGATACAGTGGACTGCTATGGCTGGTGAGTTATTTGGATTCAGATGTCCCCCAAGAGAGGGGGATTGGCTGGAAGCCATTTTGGAGAGGGGTCAACTGAGCTCAGAACTCAGAGCAACTGGTGGCTCCATCTAGTGGCTCCCAGTAGCAGGTTCAGGGAGGTGAGCTCAGCTCAGCCTGGGGTCAGGGAGCCAGGTTCAAGCTGTCAGGGAGCTAAATTCAAGTCAGCAGGAAGTGCACAAATTGCTTCAGGCTGAATGGGTTTGGTCCAGCCTCATGGCCAGAAACCAGCCTCAACTTTAGTTGAACTAAAGGTGCACAATCACCAGGATTATCCATTATGCCACCATAAAGCTACATAAAGCTGGCTTGCTAGGATTAATCAACTGGTATCTGGACTCAGTCTGCCCACATTGTCTACTAGTGACAGCAAAGACATACCTTGAAGTAGACATTTTTTCTCTCTCTCTTTTTGTTGCTTTGTTTAATCTTGATTGTTTGTTCTTATTAAATGAATATAACCATGGTTTCTTGTTTTTTTTTGTTGCTGCTATTTTGTTCCATTCTTGTTTTTTTTCTTTCTTCTCACTGTCCCTCCTGTCTTCTTCACCAGATTTCCAATGTTTTCTGATCTTCCTTTGTCTTCCAGTGTTGCTTCTAATCTCTTCCTCTTCTTCTATTTCTTTATTTTCTTCCCTAGCCCCTTTTAAATTTTCTCCCCTTAGGGTAAAATTGAGGGCTTATATACTACATAAAATTTTCTGGTTTTTTTTAGATTTTATTATATAACCACAAATCTAGTTCATATGGTTAAAGGTGGAAAATTAATACTTACCTAATTCTGCCATTTTCTAGGCTGTGAATGAAGTTATTGGTATTGCTGATTGTACTACCTTTACATTACCCAAAGTGACCTAATTGCTCTAACTTGTTGTTCTTCCTGGTGTCACAAGACTGAGATTGACCAAGGGTCATAGAAAATACTACAGTATAGTGCAAAAGATCTAAGGACTTGACCAAATAGGCAGCAATTTCTCATCCCCAATAAATTGGAAAGGAACTTACAACAGACTCAAAACCCAAAGCTAGGTCAACCTGGAAGACACCTCTGAGAAATAGTCATTTCCTAAGGGTCTTAATTCTAGCAATGAAGCTACTTTCCATAGGCAATTTCCAGGCATCAACCCAGGAATTAAACAAAAAAAAAATGAAGAAAAACCCAGAAAATTAAATGACACTTAAATAAAATTCAACCCTAGATTTTGAGCTCACCAAAGACAAACCCAGGGGACAATGAGATGGCACAACCCAAAAGCCACCCACCTGGATTCTCTGAGGTTATACCAGCAGAAGCAACAAAGCAGATGAATGAGGCTCCAGAAAAAAATCAAATCAGAAATAATTTCTTGGATAACTACAGAGATGGTGACCTTAATGAAAGACATTCTTAATGACTTTAGAGCAGATACACATGAGAAAAGGAGCTTAGGAAAATTATGGAAACCATGAATGCCCAAATAGGAAAGAAATAAAATATATAAAACAGATTCAAACAGATATTCAGGAGATTAAAAATTCCACTGAAAGTATATGCAGAAAAATGAACCAATATGAGAAAAGATGCTCAGATACACAAGACAAGATTGTGATTAGTGATTATGCAAAGAAAGATTTTGTATACATAGCAAAGGACCATAAGTAATCAATCTAGTGGCTGTTGGATTATGCAAAGAACAATAACAATATGGATTAGAGTCAATGAAAAAGAGGAGATAGTGCAAATGATATAAAAAGTCTGTTCACAGAAGTTATAGCAGAAAACTTCCCAAGCAGAGAAAGAGAATTTGATGTACAGATAAGTGAGGCACACAGAACTCCAATTAGTCATGATCTTTTTTTAAGCCTATGCCAAGTCATTTAATCGTTAAGATTCCAAAAATTCAACAAAAAATTAAAAGCCAATAGGGAAAAGAAACAAATTGCCTATAAAGGAAAGCCTATCAATCACAGCAGACTTCTCTAAACAAGCCCTCAAACTGAGGAGAACATGAATTGAAGTTTTTAAGCCCTAAAAGAAAACAAACTCCAACCCAGGTTGATGTACCTTGCAAAACTATCTTTCAAAATTGATGGAGAAGTGAGACACCTACATAACATAGAATACCTGAAGAAATTCATGAACACTAAACCAGCACTCTAAAATGTCCTGAAGGATGTTCCAGAAAGAGATAACAAAGTTTAAAAGTCCATGAACCCTAACAGAATGACCCACCAGGCAAGGAAAGCGAATAAATAGAGAGGACAAAAGGGAGTCAACAACAGGAAAATAACATGGCATGGTTAAATCAATATATATCAATTATAATCAGCAATGTTAGTGGTCTCAATTCACCAATCAAAAGAAACAGACTGGCACAATGGATCAAGAAGCAATATCCAAAACTATGTCGTATATAAGAAACACCTTTAATTCAAAAAGAAATTCATAGTCTGAAAGTCAAAGGATGGAAAACAATGCACCATGCAACAGGAGCATAGAAAAAGCAGGGGCAGCTACATTTCTTGCAAGCAAAGTGGATTTCAAGTCAAGAGTGATTAACAGAGATAGAGGAGGTCACTAAATCCTTCTAAAGGGAACAATTCAAGAGAAAGAGATAGCAATCATAAATATGTATGCAACCAATAACAATGCACCCAATTATATAAGACAATTATTAACAGACATGAAAAAATCAAATAAGCACTAATACAAATTAATAGGGGACCTCAATATCCCTTCTCACAAATAGACTGATCAACTAGACAAAAAACAATGAAATACTGGAATTGAACCAACTTCTGAACAAATGAACTTGGTAGATTTCTATAGACTATTCAACCTTACAGTGTCAGAAGAGACATTCTTCTCAGCTGTGCATGGAACATTCTCCAAAACAGACCACATACTAACTCACAGAGCATCCTTAAGTAAATGCAAAGGAACCCAAATTATGCTATGCACATTATCAGACCATAGGGCAATGAAATTAGAAATTAATGGCAAAAGAAATCACAAAAACTTCATAAACATGTAGAAATTAAATAACCCCTTCTGAAAAACCAGTGGGTCACAGATGAAATTGAAGAGGAAATTAGACAATTTCTATAATTAAATGATAATGCAAATATAACTTACTAGAAGTGATGAATTCCCATATCAGGAAAGTAGAGCAAGTTTAAACAAACAATGTAATGTTGAAATTGAAGTATACAGAAAAAAAGAGAAGCAAAAGGTTGGAAGCTTGTACAAGGGTGGAAATTATAAAGATCAGAGCAGAAATTAATGCAGTGGAGTCTAGATAACAATATAAAGAATTAATGAATCAAACAGTTGATTCTTTGAACAATTAAATAAAATTGACAAACCCTTAGCTAACCTTATCTAAAAAAGGAAAGAAAAGACTTGAATCTATGCAATTAAGAAAGAAAAGGGTGCAACTGGAATAGACCTTGCAGAAACCCAGTAGATCATCAACATCTACTTTGAGAATTTGTATTCTAAAAAGATGGGAAACACAAAAGAAATGGACAGATTCTTAGACACATGTGAACTTCCAAAGTTGAATCAAGAAGGCATCAAAGTTCTAAATAAACAAATGAAATTGAAGATGTAATTAAAAATCTACTGACAAAAAAAGCGACAGATTCACTGTTGAAATCTACAAGAAACTTAGAGAGGACCTAATGCTTCTTCTCAAACTCCTAAATGAAATAAAAGGGATGCAATTTTCCAAAATCATTTCCGGATACCAAAAACACAGAAGGACTCAACTACAAAAGAGAACTATATACCAAGCTCCTTAATGAACATAGGTATGAAAATTCTCCATAAAATCCTGGCAAACACAATGCAGCAAATCAACAAGATTACACACCAAGACCAAGTAGGGTGCATCCCAGGGATGCAGAAATGGTTCAACATATACAAACCAATAAATGTAATGCACCATATTAACAGAGCCAAGCACAAAAACATATGATCATCTCAATAGATACAGAATAAGCATTTGACAAAGTTCAACACCCATTCATGATAAAAAAAAACCCTACAGAAAATTGGAATAGATAGTCTTTATCTTAATCGGATAGAAACCGTCTGGGTCAAACCAACAGCCAACATCATACTAAGTGTACAACTGAAAGCTTTCATTCTAAAATCAGGAACAAGACAAAAGTGTCCACTATCACCACTCTTATTCAACATAGTTCTGGGAACATTAGCCAGAGAAACTACGAAAGAAAAAGAAATAGAAGGAATAAGGATGGGAAAGGAAGAAGTTAAATTATTATTTGCACATGACATGATACTATACGTAGCAGACCCCAAAAACTTCACCAAAATGCTTCTGGATGTAATAACCAAATTCAGTAGTGTAGCTGGATACAAAGTCAACACTCAAAAATCAATAGCCTTTCTGTGCCCAAAAAAACTTACTGACAGAGAAATTAGGGAAACAACACCTTTCTCAATAGCATAAAAAAATGAATTACCTAGGAATCAATTTAATGAAGAAATAAAAGCTCTCTACATTGAAAATTATAGTACTCTGAAAAAGGAGATTGAGAAGAATAACATAAAGTAGAAAGATATATCTCATTTTTGGATAGGAAAAACCAATATAGTAGAAATGGCCCTACTCCTAAAATTGTTATTCAGATGTAATGCAATCTCAATCAAAAGTCCAACAGCATATCTCACAGAATTAGAGAAAACAATATTAAAATTCATTTGAAACCAGAAGAGACCTAGAATAGCAAAGACAATTCTCAGCAACAAAGTCAAAGCAGGGTGCACCACAATCTCTAACCTGAAACTGCTACACAGCTACTGTGATTTAAAAAAAAAAAAAGATTAAAACTCCACCCATTTCTTTCATTCTTTCTTTCTTTCTTGTTCCAGGAATTGAACTCAGGGCCTTATGCTTCCCAGGCAGGTACTATGTTGCTGAGCTACATCCCTGGCCCTAGACTCATAGTTTTACTATGCACTACCCTAAAATCAAAAAGGATCAAAGATCTAAATATTAATACAGAAACATCTAATCTGCTAAAAGATTCAACAGGGAAGACATTTGTGTAGGCAGAGTTTATGAACAAAACACCACTCGCACAGGAAATATAACAAAGAATCAACAACTGGAATCTCATCTTACTGAAAAGTTTTTGAACAGCAAAACAAACCACCAACAGAATGAAGAGACAATTCACAAAGTCAGAAAAAAAAATTTGCTAGCTGTTCCTCAAAGAACTACTGTCTAGAATACATATAAATAAAAAATCAGACCCCCCCCAAATTTAAAGACTCAATCCACAAATGAGCATCTGAAATGAAGAGATACTTCTCAGATGAAGAATAAGCAATGCTAAATAAATATATTAAAAAATGTTCATCATGACTGGTCATTTGAGAGATGCAAATTAAAACTACACTGAGATTCCATTTCACTCCTACAAGAATGGCAGTTATCAAGAAATCAACCAACACCAAATGGTAAATGGCTTGTGGGGAAAAAAAAACCCTTCTCCACTTTTGTTTGGAGTATAGAATGGTGAAACCACTGTGGAAATCAGTGTAGAGATTCCTCAAAAAACTAAAGATAGAGGTTCCATATGACTCAGCTATTCCCCTCTTGATATCTTCCCAAAAGAATTAAAGGCATCATTCCATGGCAATATAGGCACAACCATGGCTGTAATAAATAGCACATTGTGTAATAGCTAAATGTGGAAACAGTTTAAATGCTTATTGACCCATAAATGGAGAAACAAGTGTGTTTTGTTTTATGCAGTGGAGTACTAAGCCACACAGAAGGGTAAACATGAGACATTTCTAGGTAAATGAATGCACTTGAGACCATATTCTTAAATGAATTAAATCAAACACACATGGGTAAATGTCACATTGCTTTTCTGCTGCGAGAAACTGAAAGTGCAAATAAGGACCAAAATGTATGATAGATATTATGGAATAGGAAGAAGATACTCAAATGCAAAGGGGAACGAGAAGGGGTGAGGAGAAAGCCAGGAAGGAAAAAAAAAACAGGAAAAGAAAAAGAAAATGGGAACAAAGCTTTTGGAAATAAGGAGGGGAAGAGGGGTTGAAGGGAGGGTAGGGGAAGTGGGGAAAAAAAGCAAGTTATATCACATACAGGTACAAATTCCATACGATAAATTTGATCACTGTGTATCTAAACTGTACCAATAAAGTTAATTAATTTTTTAAAAAACCGTATCTGGATAATAAAATGTGTCAGTAATTTTTGCAAATGCAAGTTAATGAGACCCCTGTTACTCTGCAAGGAGACAGCGCAGAAAACAGACGGGAAGGGCAGATGCATGGGGGTTTGGTTTTCTGAGAAGGACCTAAGAAGCTTCAAGGACAAGGTTTGTTTTGTTTTGTTTTGTTTATTTAGAAAAAAAATAGTGCAGTAAATTTGGCCGTGTCTAAAATCTAATGGAATAGATACAAGTTTGAAAGAATTGTTGGATTACATACGGGGTAAAAAGTGAAAAGATTCGTTCATTGCACCACAAGGAGGTGGCACGATCAAAGCTGCTGGTGGGGCACTGCCATTACTTCGGGTCCTCTCCTGCATCAAGAGCCTTGGTGGAGGGGCCGGGCGCAGACAGCTCCGTGCTCTGTGGTGCAACGCGTGCTAGAAGGATGGCATCCACGTGTGCAGGACGAGGGCGAGCCCTTTGTCGGCACTGGGCTTCACATGCCTTTCCCCACAGAGCCCACCACTGCCCTTTGGGTCTGCACGTTATGACAAGAGAGTATTCTAATTTAAGACTACACCTAAATTCTAACTTAGTTTAACGGCTTAGGCCATTTCCTTTTGCTGAGTATGGGATTTTCTGATACTTTTAACCAAATATCACCAAAATTCTGAGAAACAATGGAAATCTGTGAGCAGCTTTCCCATTCCCTTTCGTTCTTTGCTAAATGCATACTAAGCAGACTGGGGCCTCTCCTGTCAGGCCGCTCTTTTAAGACCCCAGGTCTGCTGTGGTTCACTGCGTGGAGCGGAGACGGTGTGAACGGAACCAGTGTCACAGGCAGCCCCGGACATCGTTCATAGCTTCTGGTCCAGAAGTCGGCCCTTCAAGTCTGACCTGTAACTATCTGAAGGTCGTCAGCCCAAATGGAAGTTATATTCCTCGTAGTTTCTTTATAAATGCCTAAAATTAGCCGACACTACATATATTTTAAAATAAGGCAGGAATTACAGTGAATTTACAGAAATTCTAGAATTTTCACAAATTGTTGTCAGACATGCCATCACATTGGCTTACTCTACCCAAGAACAACAGACAATGGGCACAAAATGTTAGTTCTATGTGCCTTCCATTGGGAGGAAAGATCGCATAGAGGGGTACTGGGTGTCTATGCCTTGTGTTTGGGACTCCACGAAGGTGTGTGTAGGAGGGGTGAGAGATCTATTTTATGATCATCAGAAATGGTCTATATTTGTAAATCCTAATCACTAGGATTACAGTGCAAAGAAAGATAACTATAGGGAGATTTGGGGATTTTTCTATTCAGTGCACTTTTATATATATAAATTATGTATGTTTTATTTATATATAAATTGTATATATATAATTTCATTAAGATCTTAGACCTTTCTCTGATTTTTATAATCATGAATTTTATGAAATGTTTTGGTTGAAAATAATGTTTCCATTACATTTTATATATGAATTATTTACATACCATATATCACATGCATAGTGTATGTTATGCAATTTATTATGTATATAAGCATTGTCTCCTTGTAGGTGAAGTCTTGATTTCTGTATATGATCTCATACTATGCCACATTCCTAAATTCATTAGTCAAAATCAGTTTTCATTTGACTTTATTTTGCACTCTCTAATTTTATAATCACAGAGTTTATAATTACTACATTATCTTAAAAAAGGGTCAACCAAAAAAATTTCCTTATAGCAATATTAATGAATTTTCCAAGTCCTGAGAATAGGTAAACTGAGTTTAGTCACCCTATAAGAAGTGGGCAAAGTTCTTTATAATCATATAATCGTGGGGTTGATCCCAAACCAACAGAGCCTTTCCTTCAGTGTTCTGTAGATTTAGGGAAATTAAATATGCATAAAAAATGAGTAATTTTTTATAATTCTGATGATTACTTGGTCTAAATAGCTATAAATCACGTCTCTGAGATAGGAAGTTTTCATTGTAAACTAAAGAGCTTTGAAAAAAGCATTAGTATAAACATGCTCAGTGAACATAGTTTTACTCTTGCATTTCCGTGATTAGATAAGCTCTTCAGATTTTATGAATCATAGGTATTGAAAGAAAACACTAGAGTCCACTGTGTGGAGGCTGTCTGTGTATGCTTGGGGACAAACACACCTACTGGCTGCTCTAATGGGAAATTGTGTGGATAGGAACCAAAGTTTAAGAAACTTCTTTGCCAGGAAATTATTAGGACTCAAGAATATGCCATCTGGACACAATGCTCTAATAGTATCGTCTCCAGTGGGATTACGTGTTCAGTAGTACAAAACATGTCTCTTTTCTAGTGTAAGATTCAGTTTAAGTTCTTGCTCTTTATTTATAGATTTTTAAAATATAATACACATCTGAAATTGGCCAAGGATTTGACCTTCTGCACAGGAATCAGAAATAAAAATGAATTTACTACTGTTCCCAATTGCACGAACAGCTCTTTTATTGCTGATGGGAACAGGGGGCTGCTCTCATCATTTTCCACCGACTCCATGGAGGCAGAAGCAGAACGCGCATTGGCCCTTAGCCGAGGAAAGCTGCAGGCGAAGAACCGTGGAGGTCAAGGTCGTGTGCTGTCCTACCAGTGCACGGCGCTGTTCAGTGCACATATCCTAGTGCCTTCAGATACTCTCATTCTTGCTGTTAATTCTGAATTTATTAACGATTTATTATGGTTTCTACTAAAAGGTTATTTACTGAAACTCTCCATAGTGGGATTATGAATACATCTTTAAGTGAAAGAGACAGAAAATGTGCTTTTGTTTTGTTTTTGGTAGGTTGCAAATGCATTGCAAACTTGGTGTGCAGCTCACCAGATATTTTGAAATGCAGCACAATAGAATCTTGAATTTATTTGTTTTTAATAGTCACTTCCACTGTTACATTAAACAAATGTTACTTTCTGAGTATGTGGAGTAAAACACAAAAGGTAGCATTCAAAAGTACTTTTCAATAAGAAAAACAGATAGAGTGATATGCCAAGTTTCATGATTATTCTTAACCTAAGCAAGTGTTTAAATACTTCATGTAAATTTATTATAAAATAAAGCAGTATATAAACAAAGAAGAAAAACTGATTCTTTATTTTTAATTTTAAAAGAGCAAAACAGAAGAAAAGGCAGAAGTAATACAGAATTTAAAAAAAAACAGTAAGAAAGCAATACTAGTCAATATACTACATATTGTTGTCTTAGAAGTAGTTGAAAAACCAATTCTTTTAGGTCTACAGTTGCCTTTTCCTAACCCAATGGTAGGGAGTTGATCTATAGAAATCTCATTTCCAGTAGAGATTTAAAGTTAGTAGAAATATAAGCTTTCATGTCACCAGAAACTTTCTAAGCTTTTTAATTTCTCCTTTACCTACATTATTTCAAAAGTTTATGGGGAGAACAGGAAGTGGGAAGTGCTTGGACATAGTGGGGAGCAGAACGCTGAAAAACAAGTACATAATCTATCACACACACACACCCACAGTCCCCAAATAGTGGTCTCCTTTTAAGGTCTGAAGCATCTTATTTAGCTTGGTGGAATTCATCTACTGTTAAAACTCACTGTCTGTTTGTGTTTCCATGTAATTCTGGAGTCACCTGCTGGAAGCAACAAAAAGGAGTTTGGAATCTGAGGGCACTGAGAGAGCCAGTGACCTGTAAGACAAAACTGGCTGCCTCATTTTCCACATATCCTCCAAATCATAGCTCTCAAGCAGAACAGCAAATAATAGTCATCCATCAGCCATACTTCTAGCACAGTAAGGAAACAACACACAGTCTAAGCATCACTTTACAAGCACATAAAAAAAAGCTTGCAACCAGAAGACTAGATGAGGAGCCCACAATGGAGAGAGTAGATAAGCAGAAACTATACTGAAGAGCAAGATGAAAGGGTGAATTATAGGTAGGTAGATACACACACACACACACACACACATTATAGGTTAGATAAGATATTATGATGGCCAGATAGATGGCAGACAGGTAAACAGATGACAGATGGATAGATGGGTGCATATTAGACAAATAGAGACAGTATAGAAAAAGAGCAAAAGGACCATGCTTAGCAATATGGAACTCTGATCAATTTATTCCCAAGAAAGGAGGGTCTTTCTAAGGCAGAAACAAAGAGAATGTGTTTCAGACTTTGGTTTCCCTGGCTGCTGAATACTCAAAAGGAGGAATCTTAAAAAGAGGGGGAATCAGGGAAGCTGGTCAAATGAAAACCTCCAAAGGTAGAGGAAAGGATTCTTTAGAGGTTTGGAAGTAAAAAACAGAAGTGAGGAAATGGCAAGACGTAATGTTCCTAAAGAAGCAAAGAGAATTAAATTCAGCATGTACCTGGCCTTCACCCATGCCACCTCAAGGTCACACACAGACCAGACCTCCAGGGTTAAACCACAAGACAGAGTCAATCTTCTTACCCCAGAATTTACCTGTATTTTTTGAAATAGAAAACACAGTATTTAAAAATGGATAAAATGCAAAACATGATCCATGCACAATGACTAATGGAATACATCAATAAAAGCAGAATAAAATCACAGCAACTGGTAAAAATTATTTTCTTAAAAATTACCAGAAAGCAAAAGAAATCTGTAATAGCATACTCATACTCTCAACCCACCAACTGTAGACAAGATAAAAACAACAACCTCATATCAGATGTTAAAATATGAAAAAAGTAAAATACAATTAGAATGCCTGAAAAAAAAGCTAAACAATGGAAGAAAATTGATAATTAAAAATATTATCTAAAAACACTTGCTCAAAATGAAGAAACCTAAAGCTACATATTGCAGGGCTCACTGTGTATGGAAAAAATTTTAAAGAGGTCAGTTCCTAGACAAACCCTAATAAAGCCATAGATTTTAAGAACAAAGAAATATTCCTTTCAGATCACAGGTAAAAAGACAAAGTCACTTATAAAGCAAAAATGCCAACTGAAACCATACCTTTTAGCCACAGAATACAAAGTAGGACAAGAGCAAAACATTTCAGAAAAACCAAAGAAAAAAAAATAAAAAGGGCCTTTAAATTGTGAAGGCCACAGAAATATATTTTAAATAAAAAGGAAAATGAAAGCAGAACTACACTCCTCTAGGATTTCCTAAAGAATAAGCAATGAAGATAAATATCAGCAAAATGACTGATCTTGAGCATTAAGTGTATTTAGCTGTATATTATAAGTGTAACTCAAGTGAAAGTTTAATTATGCTCTAAAAAAATCTTCCATAAAAAATGGCAGAGAACATTTTATGTGGAGAAAGAAACATGATTAGTTTTACACACAGTGAACAAAACAGAATAATAAGACAAAGTGGAGATTAACTGTGTCCGACATATCACAATTTCAAAAGTATGAAGTTTATATGTTAAGAGAAAAAAGGACCTTTAATTGGTCCCTAGAAAGCAAAATAATACATGCTGGTAGTAATGAAAAATTATACAAAAACTCTGAAAAACAGTTCAGAAGTTTCTTCTTAAAAAGTAAACACACAATTACTATACAGCTCAGAAATGGCACTCCCAAAGCTTTATGCCAAAAAATCTTACGTAGAATAACTACACAATTGTTCAAAGTAGCTTTACTTTTAATAACCCTTAAAAGACAACAAGATGCCCTGGATAAGTACATATTTAAACAAATCTGGGCATATTTATGGCAAGGAATACTACTAAGAAATAAAAAAGAATAAAGTATAGACATGCATAATAATTTAGATGAATATCCAGAAAATAATGCCAAGTGAAAAAGGTAACTTCTAAAGGTCACAGGATTCTTTATGTAACATTCATGAAATGATAAAACTGTAGAAATAGAAAACAGATTCACTGTTTCCAACCATGGGGGATGCTTGAACAAGCATGGTGGGTATGAATATCAAGGAAAAACACAGTAGTGGCTACATAAATCCACACATGATAGATGACAAGAAATTATGTACACACATTGTACTTGGATTAAATGATGATTTGGTGTGGTTTCATGAGTGTAAGATTTAACCACTAGAGGAAATTGTCTGAAAGGTATACAGCAACTCTCTGTATTACTTTGGTAATTTCTTGTGAATCTGTAATTACATCCAAATGTAAGTTTAAAAAGCAAATTGGTCCTTCCAAAGAATTCAGTTCATATTTTCTAAGAAAAAAACATATGTGTCTGGAACAGTGAAGGATCTGAGATTTGCTGTATTTAACAATTTTACCTGCTACTAAACTGGCGTGGTGGCACACGCCTTTAATCCCAGCACTCAGGAGGCTTAAGCAGGAGGATCATTGTGAGTTTGAGACCAGCCTGGGCTACAAAGTGAGTTCAAGGCCAGCCTGAACTGCACAGTGAGACCCTGTCTCAAAAAATAGGGCCGGGGATTTAGCTCAGTGGCTTAAGTGTGTGCCTGGCAGGCGCGAGGTTGTGAGTTCCATCTCCAGTACCAAAAAACAATTTCACCTACTACTGTTTCGTAGATCCTTGCAGATAACAAGAAACTGATGGTTCGTGAAAGAAGAACTTTATTTCTCAAGACGCTATATTCAGCAGGAATATTAACTGATCTTCAAAGACTAAATCAGTCCTGGCAAGGATTAAACACATGGAATCATCACTCAGAATCCAGGCTTACGATGTACCTTCAGTAATCAAGACACTGTGTTGTTGGCAACAGAGAAACAGAGACATTAATGGATCGGGAGAGAGCATCCACATATAGACCCACGCAATATGCTCAAATCACTTTTGATAAATGTACTAAAGCAACTCGATGGAGGAAGGGAAACTAACCATTTCACTCAAAGGCACTGGAGCAACTAGACACCAACATCCAAGAAAATTTCAACCAAAACCTCACCTCTTACAACCAAAAATCAACTAGAAATAGAACACAGACTTAAGTGTGAAAATGAAAACTATAAAAGCTATTTAAAATAGGAGGTAAATTTCAGGAATTAAAACCAGGCAAAGAGAAATAAATAGATCTGACAATAGAAATAACACAAAAAACTGAAAAACAGAACTAATAAATATTAAAAACTTTTATTTTGTAAAATATCCATGTGAAATGAAAGAAAAATTATAAGCTGAAAAATGGGGAAAATATTGGCGAACAACGTATCCTGCAAAGTATAATACCTAGAGTGCAAAAAGATTAAGGTAATGTTTTGGACATGATTGTGGATTGCGATTTTCTAGTCCATCAAAATGAGATAAATAAAGAGGCACACATGGCCTGGTGTGCAAAGAGCACACAGGAAATCCACAGTACTCAGCCTCTGCTAAGTGGATACAGACACCATAAGCTTTTGTTTACATTATTATTGAAGCCGTGCTATAAGTTAACATTACGTATGTTGTATTCATACATGCAACAAATACACAGTGTGGTTTGAGTTGGGAAGTAGTTAAAAGGATTTTTTAAAAAGGCCTTTAGCTTACTCAAGCTACTTGTGCAGAAATAGGCAATTGGTCCTTATCATCAGTTACTAGTGCCATGGCCCAGCTACAACAGTTGGGGGATGAGAGACTTCAGGGGACATAACCAATCTTACTTTGTGTAGGGACAGGAAAGGAATAGGAATATAAGAGGAAGAAGCACTGAATTGTATATTCCTCTGACAACTAGTAATGCTCATGCCTTTTGAGCCCTTTTGCATCTCACCTCTCCCCTTTTCTCTTCCTTCTCTCTTTCTTCTTACTTGTGTTCATTAGTTCAAAACTCACGTCACACATTAGGCCCTAACTGGTAAGCAATAGGACAAATAGAAGACAGCTCCTTTGAACCTACAGCATGTTATAAGAGGGCAGTATATAAAAAGTGTTTTAAGGGCCATGAGAAGTCCATGCAATCACTTGAAGGAGAGGTAACCAGGTTTCCAGAAAGCTATGGAAAGGGTAAATGGGGACGAAATTTCACAGGAGCCAGGAGAACCCAGCTCCGCTGGCTCCACTAGAATCCTCTTCTGATCAGCGAAGTCCTCTCTTCCAATGTCCCCCACACCCTCCCCAAGCATGCACTCTTGATCTCTGTGTCATACTGCAACAGGGCCTGCAGTGCTGTGAAAAGTTTTCTCTGAGAGTCAGAGGATGGGAAGATATTTAGAGATTTTTTTCAAGCTTTATTTCAAAACAGTGGAGAAGTAACTCTTGAGTGTAGGATTGCTTTGGATCCGGGAGCACTGGAAATAAGGGCATTAATGAAAAGTATTTTCTTAATTCTCATCTTTCTTCCTAATTCTGTAATTATGCTAAATTTCCTTCTATCTCTTAGACTGTGGGAAAAAGAGCACAGAATTTTAAGTTTAGTTTTGCACTTATGTCCCAATTCCATTTACCAGCAGTGTAATATGAGCCTCAGATTTTCAGCAACAAAATGAGGACCCAGGACCTACTTCCCTATATTATGAGTAAGAAATGTACCTTTGTCATATGTACAGGATCATATTAGTATTGATTACTTTTTAATTGCTGCATAAAATCTCACTTCTTACTAGACAGTATTTCTCTGGTGAGACCGTGCGTGTGTGTGCGTGCAAGCACATACCTTTCGTTTAGTATGCATTAAGTCCTTTAGAGGATAATTCTAGACCTTTCCTTGAGGTATTTGTATCAAAAAAACCGCAAATGAACCACAAATATATCATTATGAAAGTTCAAGTAACAAGTAAAAACAAAAACAAACTTCAAATCAATGCCTGAACGAAATTAACCTGCGAAGTCAAGCCGAAGTAAATATTAAGGCTCTATGAGTCACCCTTGGCCTAGTACAAACTACGAAGGTTACTATCAATCAGTTAAAATGAGAAATAGCCTTATGTGATGTTCTAACACTCTAAAGCAAAGACCAACTACTTCCCATTTCTCAAACTTGTCTCTTTGAGATCTTTCAACATGTACGTTTGTGAAGAACACAGATTCCTGAAGCTCATCCTAAATCAAAATTAGAAGAGAGGCACTGCAATCTGTAATTTATCCTCTAGCGCAGGCTCTGCTAACCAGGGAAATGTATGGCAGCATGCTCTATGGCAAGGGCTAGCAAAACGCGATTCGCAGGGTGGAGCCTGCCTGCTGTTTGTTTACTAAGGAAGTTTTATTGCAACACGGTCATATTCAGATTTGGACATCGTCTGTCACTGCTTTTGCACTAAAACAGCACAGTAAAAGCATTTCAGCAGAGTCTATATGATCCACAAGGATGGACATATTTGGTATGTATCTGGTTCCTCATGCTGAAAGCTTCTCAACCTCTCCTCTAGAGAAACACTAAAGGCAATAAAAGAATTATTTATTAGGGAATTAGGGACTCTGTATTTTACTGCACAGCAGTGAGCCTAGGGTAAGCACTTAACATTTGAAAAATCTAGAATATTATCAGTCAGTAGTTGAGGACAAGAAAAATATAGATCTCAATTCTGGAGACCTGGAAAAAAGAAGTCACTTTAAAAAAAAGCTTTAAAAGTTTATCAACAATGATGTTACGGTCCTTTCACTTTTTTCTGCAAGTGTTACTAAACTAGCGGAATAAATATACAACTAAAAGACTTTGAAAGGTAACTGTGTAACTCATTACTGTAAAAAGAAAATTATTAATATTTACTAAGTTATTGGTAGAACAGCATCTTTCAGAACTTGAATATGTTAGGAGAAAAAAAAAATAAAATGTCTTTTGGTGATAAAATGCTTACAGACCACTCGATTAAATATTCTTTAAGGTTCTTTCCAACTCTAAAATTCTGTGAACACGAAAGTACCACATAGATACTTCTAAGTTACTACAATCACTATTCTTTCTTCCTGAATGATGAGAGAGGGGTGAAGCATTTCCAGGGAGAGGGGCGGCATTTAAAATAAAGATAAAATGGAGTTATTTAGGCTCACAAGTTTAGTAATTGTGGAATTAAATAAGGATAAAAGTGTCTTTCTGTTGCTTTTCATTCTCTTTGAAACGCTTTAGCATGTAAATGTGCCTGATGAATTTTCAAAAGGAGAGACATGCTACTTTGTGTTTCCCAAATTTGTACAAGCATGAAAATTCATTTTCTTGAACATTTCTTGTGACCTCTTTTTTACTGAGAATGCTGCTTTAAATAATGACAACCAAGATTTTCATCAGGTAGGTTTATGCAAGTGTATGGCAAGAGTAGCCTGGCTAAAGGATGGATCAGAGAGGAGGAGCTGGATAAAGGATCCCCAGAGGGGAGCCCATGCTTGGGGTGTCCTGAAGGCTTCAGGTAATGACTCAGGGTGGCAGAAATGAGGAGTGGGGTTTGGAGGCAAGAAGGAGACCCTGCTGTTCAGTACTAAAATTTCTTTAAATGCATTCATATACACGCAATCATCCTACAAAGGTACCATCCACTCCTCCAAGGTTAGTTCACTTCACCTGCTTGAACTCACGTTCTAGGCTGCATTTTGTTTTTCCAAATTTTCAGGCCTTTTAAGCTGGCTCTAAACTCCACCGTATCTGGCTTCTGTGGTACCAATGTGTGTGCTCTGTGGTACTACAATACAAAATGTGACTGTTATGACTTATACATTGTGTCAACTTGAGAAGTCTAGAAGCTTAGTTAAGTAACTCAGTAGCTCTACATCCTGGGGTGTAGAGCACAAGCAGTTACCTGTTCATTGTGTCAATTTGAGAAGGTCAGAAGTTTAACTGAGAGACTCAGCAGGGAGCCAGGGTTCTTACTTTGTAAACATCCTCATCCTGTGCAAAGGAAGGCAAGGAGATTTGTGAATGCTGTGCCCACCCCAGAGTGGGGGGTATGCTGTGTACAATATAAGGGAGAAAAAGAGGCTTGCTCTTGCCCCTTTTTTACTCCGGCTGCTTTTGCTCGGCTGCTGCCTTGAAGTGTTGCCCCAGTGCCATGCCACCCTGCCTTGGAGCCAGCTGATTATGGACTGAAACCTCCCAAAACTGTAAGATAAACAGACCTTTCCTTTCTTCATTTTGGGTGTCAGGTGTTTTTTCTCAGCAACAAGTGAAAAGTAACCAAGACAGTGACTCATACTCACAGGATCTCCAGCAGATCTCTGATCAGACCTTTAGCCAAATACCGACAGGTGCATCGAGTGACCAAGTAGTTTTAAGAAACAGCAGCCATGAGAAGGGGTCGGGAAGGTACGCAGTCTTGGAAGACGGCAAATCAGTTACCCCAGAAAACAGGGCATAAAGCAGACATCCTTAGTCAGTAACAAGACTTCTCTTTACTCCTTAGTCAGTAACAAGACTTCTCTTTACTCCTGCTTTCCAGTGACAACCTGGAGGGCAGCCAGGTAAGGCTCAAGTTCACTCTGGCTGGCACAGACATACTGTGTCTTGCTAAGAATCTGTGAACCACACTTAAATGTTTCCTTCTTTTTAAACTCTTCACAGGGAAGACTCCATCAGGCCATATGTAGGGAATCGAAAAAACACAAAACAGACAGGACAGTAAGGACACATGGCAAGAAAGTCTGTGCCACCTGGTGTTGTGATATTTCTATCTGTTAGGACTCTGAGTATTTCCACCATGAAGTAGATTGCTGCTGTGTCCACTCATCTAAGATCAGGTAGGATTAGTAATATCCAGCTCGCAAGAAGTGGCTCCTATGGCACAGGCACTTTTACACAGAGTCCAATAATCATTTTCCATCTGGGCTGGCACTGTGCTAGGAGCTGTTTTAAAATGGGGAATAAGGGCCAGGAGTTTGGCTCAGTGGCTTAACCGCCTGTGTGGCAAGTGCGAGGTTGTGAGTTCAATCCCCGGTGCCACAAAAAAATAAATAAATAAAAAATAAAAGTAAAAAAAAAAAATGGGGAATAGTTCCCATAATGGGCGTGATCTTGGTCCAGATTGCTAGGTGCACGTACTGCACCTGAGTTCCTTCAGGTGTGTGCTACGGACGTCTGCTCACCATTTGTATACGCCGTGTACATCAGCAGTGCGTCAGATCACTGGGCCACCCAATTCCAGGGACAAGATGCTTGCAGCACAGCCAGCACATGTGATAGGCTCTTTCTTGCTTTGTGTTCTGCTACTGAAAACTGGTCCCTTTCATGTAAACCAAGAAATTGATTGAAAAAATTAAAAGTATGCTATATTTTTCCAACATCCCAAGAAGCCTCTAACACTGTGCCTCTTCTTAGTGTTTGGAGGTGCTAAATGTAACATCATATTCTCTGTCTGCCTTGAGAAATCTAGACGGCCACGGCAGTCACTGTGAGTCCCAACGCCTCTCCTTCTACTGTCATCTCATCCCACTTAATCACAAAGTCTTGGTAGTTGTGATGCCACTGCACGCCAAAATGATCACCATGGCTTTAGAACCAAAAGTCTGATTGCCACTGCTGTCAGCTAAAGGAGAAGTATGGCTCCCAAAAGCTATTCTGAGAATGTGTTGTCTGAAGCCATTTCTGGTTCTGTGATAAAGGAATCATCTATTTTTTTTTTTGTCTGCTTTCTCATATAAGACTTTTAGTTTCATTTCTCAAGTATATAGTATCTTTGTTCCTCTAAATTCTAAAACTATTAGTAAGCTAGGAGCAGATATTTTAAATTCTTTCCCTGAGTATTTGGTACAAAAATTTTTGTTTTGTTTTATTTTGAGTTGAAATATTTATTAAATGGTCTCATCATCTTGTCTCCAACATAAATTACTCATTATAACATATCTACATTTAGTACATTTTTCCAGAATTTGGAGGTAAAAAGGTGTGAGGATAGTGATGGGTGGTTCCTCTAATCCAGTAAGGAAATTGCAGTTTTATTAAGACACATTTAGAAAGGTTCTGTTCAGCTTTAAACAGGTTTTTAATAAAAGCTTGATTTTTTAAATTAGTTTTACTACATTTAAAAAATTGAAAATTTGGTATATAATTGTACACTGTGGATAATTAACTTTACAAACTAAATCTTAGTTGTATTATCTATACTCTGAGAGACAAAAATGAAAACCCACAAGCAAAATATGTCCTGAAAGACAGACCCAACTATATTTCAGATGATTATCTTCCAAGCTAATTTACAGAGTTTGTATGAAAGGGTTTTTGAGTTTGAATTCTACCCATCACTTACTAGATATTTCTTAAATTACCTTACCATAATTTCTGCATCTGTAAAATTTTGGTGAATATTATTTAGTCCATATGATCATTGTGAGGAAAAGCAGTTAATTCAAGTCAAGATCTGATGTGTATATTGCCAAACATTGTAGGTTTTATACTTGTTAGCTATTTTTATTCTTGAAAGGGTATTGCACTCACTCTCAGAAAACACTAAAACAATAATTCTTGACAAATCCATGAAGGTCATACAAATAAATGACAAGGGAAAAGGAAAGAAATACCTGGATTCCCTACAGTCCATGCATGAAGCATATATGAGGACTCTCTGACTTAAAAGCAATAAGCTCAAAATTGTAGATATAAAAAAAACAGGCAGTGGCTGACATCAGTGTAAACCATGATGCTCCCAGAACATCCAAACCTGAGGCGAGGTGCTGGCCCCAGAGGACAGTACCTGGTCGGAAGTGTTTATGGCTAATTATGTCCGATATGTACATAGACAATAAGAAAAAAATGCATCATTATTGTGTCTTAAATAAGCTGAGCTCTAATATTTCTTTTGTTTTGCTCCAAATGATGTTTACTTTTACATTTGTTGAACGGGTATTTGTAGAATGTTTTCAGTTATTAAGTTACTAATGTTTTTAAGCAAAATTGAAAAGTGATTTATTGAAATTACACATTTCTATATATAGAGAAATGCATCTAGGGAGAACTTACGTCTAAATATTTTACTACCAATTAGGAGTATGGTATCTCCTACTGGTAAAGTCAGTGTGAGTGTCAGAAACACTTTAATATTTAAAATTTATATCTTTGTGAGGATGAGTATCCTAGTTCCATCTTATACCATACTCTGGATTCTGATCCAACAGTCTTATCAACAAGATAACAGAATACCTTCATCCTACTTAGATGTTTATTTTGATAACATGCTTAAGTGGAAAATACTTGAATATAGGACTTTCTGAAATTTTAAGGTAATTACTTCTGTAAGTCTCAACTGGAAAATTTAGAAAATAAGCAAGAAATGCATATCCATATTAACAAACCAGAAAAGTGCATGAAATGTAATCTCAATTACTACACCTAAGAAAACCTGTTGGTAATGTTACACTAAACTTACCTTCAAAGATCTACCAACTACCAGCTGAAAAAATATGTGTGCTAAAACAAATAAACCAAACTTTCTTTTAGTGATTCTGTATAAACTAATTTTTTCCATGTTTAATGGAACTCACCTAAGTTTAATCCATGTTCCTTAAGGGAAATAAAAATGTACTTTATTAAATTACCAAGTAATGGTAAATATTTCTTTAACTTCAATATTTAGTCTTGTAACCAATATAAAGATTTTCTATAAAGAGTAAATATTAGTAATTTTTACAGAACGGTTAGAGGTAAAAATGAACGGGTTTCTACAGGCAAAAGTATTTTTAAGAGTGAGACCCGTGAAATCGAGAAAACCGTGTTTGGTTTGTGGAAAATCTGTCTATGGACATACACCTTCACACTCGTGAGCAGTACTCTGATGTCAAGTGGTTGCACAGGTGAGCAGCTGTCTTTCTTGGGGTGTATTCATCGCACCAGACATGTAAGACTGTGGAGAGGCCCATCTGACCAGCCTGCGACGCAGTCCAGCTGTGCTGCGAAGTGTTCACGCCGGCCAGCCCACTGCGAGATGAGCCCAGCGCTCAGTCAGGATCAAAGAGCCCCGGATGTGGGGCAGGGCGGACGGTTTGCAGGATGATGTAGTCCCCCTGACCAAGAGGCTGAACGGTGACAGAAACATCGAGTTGTTCCCTCAGGTTAGGCACAATAAACTACTACGCTCCTCACCAGAAGCCTCCTGGGCTCAGCCAGTCACAGACACCTGTCAATCTCTCAAATCCTACTTTGAAATTAATGTTAAGATTTTGTTGGTTGGCAGTTTTCTACAGAATTTTCTACAGAAGCCTCAGAAGATGGTGGATTTCTGCAATAACAATGACATTTTCTTTGAAAAACTACTGGAGATTGATGAACTCTTTCCTATAAAAGGGCACTTAGTAAACACATTTTCTCAGATTGTCTATGTTTTGGGTGTATTTCCTTAACTGGTACTTAATCCAGAATGGATTGAAATCGGCTCAACACAAACCTGAGAACTATATATTTTAAAAGATGCAAATAGCTAGAGATCCTTCTCAGAATAGGAAATAATTTCCTGGTGGATAAATCTGTCCAAATTCAATAAGAATTATAGGATCTTGAAGGTGGATTATTTAATAATTTGAGTTAATTTCTTCAGGTTGCCAAGATACCTGTATTTCTAAAAACTGAAAGATACGTGGGGTACTATATATATATATATATATATATAACCTTAAGAAACTATCTTTAAAAAGGCAAATCAATTTATATTTTTTCTGAGTAACACAAAAATATTGAGCAATACCAAAGCATTTTAGAGAACCATTTCATCGGAATTCAATAAGTATTTGTAATCTACAATGCAATACATGCAGTAAGAGTATAAACTGACCATTCAGCAGAGAAAAAGAAACTCAAAATCATGCCTCAAGCTTTGAAAACAGAAATGAATATAATGATTAATGTTTTGTAAAACTCGGGGCATATTTTCTTCAGGAAGAATTATATATCTACCCCGCCATTATTATGATTTCAATTTTTATAGCACTTTACAGGGCAGCAGCAACCTTCTTACCCCAACCCTTTGGCTATATTCTGACAGTCTATTTGTGTTTTGATTTCATGAATATGAATAACCAAAAATGAAGAAATATATAGCTTTCTTCACTCATGTGAAAAGTTTTAAAGTAAAATATGTCTTAGCATAAATGATAATAAGTGTTTAAAATCCAAGAGAATTAAAACTGACAAAGTGAAAAATTCTTTTTTTTTTTCTTTTAGTTTCTCGGGAGGGTTTAATAAAAGAAACCACAGAGTAAGGAATGCCAGAATCTATTTTTCAATCGGCTGGGGAAGCATCACATCTGATACCTTTGTGGCCTTTCCTGGATACTCACACACCTGCATGAGTTTGGCGAATACAGGTACAGAGGAAACTTAGGTTACCTAGCAGGCTTTCACTTGGGAGCAATAATTTTAAATTACTGGTAAGTGAGGGGTCAATTTTATATTGTTGTTTCTCCAGGGAAGTGCACTGAAATACTGAAGGTAGACAGAACTCAGTGCTGAACACAGATCTGAGCTATGACAGCAGATCTTGCCAACTTTCCCACTATCATCAGTCCTTGAAGATGAAAATGATCAGTCCTTCAAGTTGTAATTGAGGATTTAAAAGTATTTTTATTCCCAGTATTCTGGAAGGCTAACTCCAGCCTAGGCAAGTTAGTAACTTAGTGAAATGAAAAATAAAGTGAAATAAAAAATAAAGAAGAGGCTGGAGATACAGCTTAGTGCAAAGGCCCTGGGTTCCTTTCTCAATGTTAAGTTTCAGTGGTGCTTTCATTTAGCTTCTAAATAAATGATCGTTAAAGTTCACTTTTATTGCAAATTATATTTCTAAAAAAAATGGCAGACATAGGAAGAGGGAAGATGTGGGGGGAAAAAAACCCATCAGATGCCAGTCTTTTAATTAGATACAATATGTGCGATGTGAAACGTGTCAATAATAAGTTTAGTATAGGGCCATTTAGCATAATTGAGGAAAATAAGCAGCAATCATATTTGATATCTTACTCTAAACTTCAGCAAATCTCCATCTGAATTCACGAACACTAAGTGAATTACAGAAAAACTGTCACTTTCTGTGTTTCTAAAGACCATAACCATCTTCTGGAATGTTCCAGGGATGGCAGGCCATAAACACCATAAAAAGGAGGGGATGCATAGTTTGGAGTTGCCTGAATGCTCTCCGAGCAGCTGCTAGATTAGTTCAGCAGGAACCATTTCCCTGAAACGGGCGGGCTGCCAACATTCCCTCTGATTGGCTGGAAACCTTAAAATACTCCAGCCTTTGATACTAAAGTGAGGCACCATAGGATGATCTCTCCGGCCAGGACCAGGGGCCCCTGTGTCTGGGAAAAGCTGGGCTCCTTCGATAATGTATAACCTGGATGTGTGCGGCTTGCACATTCCTCTTGCTCCAGTTCATTCCTGCCCAAAGTGAACTCTTGCACATGTAAGTCTGACTTCAACCTACCCAAGCAATGTTTTCGATGTGAAGGTGTGAATTGCTATGAAAGGCAGACCTAGTGCTGAGGCATTTTGAAATTAATATAGGCAATGATTGTTTCTGTATGGTTTACAGAAATCCAGTTCAGACAGATGTTCAGACACTAAATATAGTATTATAAGTCAAAAGTATGCTGAGGAAAAGTTTATATCAGATCTTCGGCAGGTGCAATTTGCCAAAACACACTAAATGCTTTCAGCAGTTTTATAGTAAATAAAATTTTGTGGCTCTGATTAATCCAGCATTCCCCAAACATTTGATTTCTCAGCAACCCTCTCTTCATTAGTAGCTAATTATCTTAGACACAAAAAAGAATGCTCCGCAGTTGACAGTTTGGTAAAACACAGATGCAAAATTTCTTCAGATATTACTTATAAAGAAAGAGAAATTAAAAATTCATCCTATAAGAAACACTTTAGGATAATATGTTTCTGTACATTATACATAAAGTTCAATAAAAGGTTAAAACAATCATCTTAATTTTTCCTATTTTATGCAGTTTTATGAAGTATCATCACTACATCTTACATATATATATATATATATATATATATATATATATATATATATATAAATTGTGGGTAAGCATATTGAATAAAGTGCCTTTCCAAAACATAAGTTCCATTGTTATTTGAATTACTGTTTTTTATCTTCACACTTGATTGATTTGACACCCAAGGTATTTGCATTAAAAAATCTCAGGACAGCTTAGGAAGATTTAGTTATGCATAAATCATAGCACCAGTATTTCATTGAAGAGTGGATACATCCCTCTAATGCACTATATATTTTGCTACATATTCTGTTATAAGGTTAGCAAGCAATTTTGTTCCGCAAGGAACTTTTAGTTTGTCTCCAACCCCTCTTTCTGCTGTCACCTGAAGCTGTATCTGCTGTCTTTGGTCTGATGTCCGATAAAATGCTTTTCCTTAGCTTCTAATAGATCACTGTTCTCCTTTAGGCTTTCTTCAGTTTTTTCTAACCCTTCTTCTTCACCTTCCTCTCTCCTATTGTACTTTGCTTTTCTCATCATTGAAAAATATATTAAGCTAGGTCACTCCATGCCATCCCATGCCTGCCCTTCTTAGCAAACCCAAGTCAGATATAATATGATCAACAGTCTTAACTTTTTCTCAGTTTGACCAAACTCAAAACAATCTTTTCCCAGAGGCCAGGTCTTGCTGGCCCCCTGACAGACCCTTAAGGAATTCATACAGCCTGAACACAGAGCCCCCAGTCTCTCTTCCATAGAGCATTTTCTCCACAAAAATGATAATTGAGATACAAATCTCTTTAAAATCCTTTTGTCTGATTACACGACCCAAGATTTTCTTTTTCTTATTCTGGGCACCATCTCTTCAGCAACCAAAGAAAATTGTGCCCTCATCTCCCAGTCTTTGAGGGAGGTTAGGAGACAAACTGTGGGATACCTAGTTCAAAATGAACAACTACCTCCTGTCCCGAAAATATGGCGAAACTTTTCTTTAAGTAAGACCACTTTCCTGCTTCCATTTTTTTACTAGTACTTATCACTGAGTTATTAAACATTTTACTTATTTGCAGTGTGCATTTTTTAGTCTCTTTCCACAGGATTAAAAGCTTTTTGTTTAGAGATTTTTGCCAGCATAGATTTTTTTCCTGCTTTTTCATAGCTATGTCCCTGATGACTTCAACTAAGCCTTTTCATGGCTGACACTTAATAAATATGTTTTAAATTGATGAATAAAGAAAGGAAGAAACCCACAAGGTAAATACAGCTTTTTTTTTTTAAATCTGGTAATCAAGAAAGCAAATGTGGCTGTGTTGAGTGGGGGTTTTCAGGGGGTAATGCGGGATGGAGAAGGGTGTAGGCCACAATAACACGGCTTCTGCTCGGGGTGGGGGGATGAACAGTGCTGACTGATATTGTCTGAGGTTGAGCATGTCAGATGCTCTTGGAAATCTGAATAAATAGTTGACCTTTACTGTTATGGTGTATACATTGTGTCAACTTGAGAAGTTTACAAGCTTAATTAAGTAACTCAGCAGCTCCGAATCCAGGGGTGTAAAGCACAAGCAGTTACCTGTTCATTGTGTGGATTCCAGAAGGTCAGAAGTTTAACTGAGAGACTCAGCAGGGAGCCAGGGTTCTTGCTTTGTAAATATCCTCATCCTGTGCAAGAGGAGGGCACAGAGATTTGTGAATGCTACACCCACCCTGTGTGTAGGGGGGTATCCTGTGTACAATATAAGGGAGGAAAAGAGTCTTGCTCTTGCCCCTTTTGGCTCTCGCTGCCATTGCTTGCTGCTGCCTTGAAGTGTTGCCCTGGTGCCATGTCACCCCGCCTTTGGAGCCAGCTGACTATGGACTGAAACCTCCAAAAACTGTAAGATAAATAAACCTTTCCTTCCTTCATTTTGGGTGTCAGGTATTTTGTCCCAGCAAGAAGACAAAAGTAACAGCAGCCAAGACATTTACTTAGTCCAGGAATGTAGGCAGGGGCCATACTTTCTTTCGGAATTCACTTAATTGTACCCAGATAAATATGGAATTACCAATGACCTGTTCAGCAACTTTACTATTTTAGAAATAAAATTTAGAATTATGAATAATTTGTATTATAATATTTATGAAGCAAGAAATAAACAGATTTCAAAATAACTAAGCCTGAATCTCTGAACACTTTCTCATAGAATTCCATTATTTTATGCAAATATTGAAACCTGGCCCAAAGGCAGTGTCCCATAAATGGTAAAAACGCTTGCGACTGTCACTGACAGAGAACAGTTTTCATTGTTTTGCACATCTTTTGAAGCAATTAAAGTATCTACCTTAATAAAAATACACCAGAAAATGTGAACATTTTATTCTTATCTTAAGAACGTGAACTTGCACATGGGCATTTGACCTTACACTTTCAGAGTAAGATAAATATTCCTTATCAACAGGAGACCTGATAGTCCGCCTGTAGGGCAGGCTGGGTAAAGACAGGCTGCGAAATTGACCTTTGAAGGCAGAAATCTGCACCGAGATAACTCAAGGTGAGTTACCCTTCAAAATGTGCTACCCAAGGGCTTGATCAAGCCATGGATTTTATTTCCTGGACAAAATGTAGAAAAAACTTACTTGCTGGTCATAAAATATACTCCTCTTAGACTTTTAACTCATGAAAACATAATAAAACAACTCCCATTTGTGACCTTAAAATAAATTCTAATTTCGTCTTGACACTAATAAAGAGGGTACAGCATTCTTATGTCCTCTACTGCAGTGTTTTATAGCCTTTTAAATGGTGTCGAACAGTTACCTATGTGATGAGGACACTAAAGATGCTAGAAGAAATTGAGAAAACTCTTTTTCAAATCTCCTGTAGCGTTTCCAAGTTGTTCTAGAGCTTGTTTCAACCTTCAAAGTATTTTAACAAGGACTTTCATAGCAACACTGTAAAAAAGACAACTTCATGTAATTACTACATTACCAAGAATACTAAATAGACAGGAATATATAGGGGCTTTTAAATAGAACTGATGGTCAAAAAATGTTTAGAAAGCAGGTAAGAGAAAAAAGGTCATATCTAAAAGGATTAGTTATAACACAGTATTAAGGAAAGAGCATAGAAAACATTATTTTATACAGTGCAAGTTGGGATGGAATTGGCTTGTGATATATATGGTAAGAAATTTAAAAAAATCAAGATTCATTATAAATCTAATGACAAATAAAGCTATTGTTGTTAAGGACAAAGCACAATTAGAAACAAGTAAATTACCTTAAAATTCAGACCCCTAAAATGAACCAGAAAATAGTACTTTCATGAAATTCATATGTGGCTAAGTTTTCATTTAGGTAACTATGTGTGGTCTCTAGATGAAACAGGGTGGTGTCTTAGTTACTTTCGCTCATTGCTGAGACAAAATACCTGATGCCCAAAATTAGGGAAGAAAAGGTTTATTCTTACAGTTTCTCGGGAGTTTCAGTTCACTAGTTGACTCCAAGTCAGCATGGGGAGGCGGGGCTGCCATTCATGGTGGCTGCAAGCTGAAGGCGCGCTGGCTAGAGAGAGGGAGACGGAAGGGGAAGACCCGCCTTCCCTTATACTGTAAGTCGGCTCCACTCCTAGGTGGATACAACAGTCACATCATCAATACTGGTGCTAGACAACAAACTGATCACAAGCGTCAGACTCAGCCCCATCAAAAGTATGTGAGGACTTGGGGGTACATAGTATACCCAATACAGGTGGTCAAATGTTTAAAGAGAAAGACTTTTTAATTTATGTGAGCAGTCACTAAACAACTTTTAGCAAAGAGGTTATCACTACCTTTTAATGTTCTCCAGTCACAGAAAAAAAAATTAATGGACTACTAACAGGATATAGATTACAAAGCGATAAAACTTCAAACATAATGCTCCTACTAGCAGTTCTCATAAAAGTGGCTGTGAAAATCTTGTATCTTTCTTTTAAAAATGTATTTTTTCAATTTACAAAAGCAAAAAATAGAGCTTATGATGATTTACTAAATTTGCCAGGAACCACTAATTAATTGACAAGGATGATTGTAACTGATGATGATGGTGATGATGAAAATCCTTAATTATTTAAGGATAAATTTGGGGGGAAAGGAGGTAATTTCAGTGGACAATAACCAAAACAAATTAGTTTCTGAACTGTTTTCAGATATGTTAAACATTACAGCCTCCAAAATAATAAACTACCATTGGTCCTTACTCTACAATAAAAGAGGAAGCTGTCTAAGTCATAGCTTAGCAAACAGCTCAGTGCCTGGGGTTTTACATGTATCCTATCGAACTGTTAACACAACCATAATGTATTCATTTTCACAGTTGAGAACAACTTAGACTAAACAATTTGCAACACAGCAGCTAGGAGGAGCGGTTTTGGAGCAATATTACCTCAATTCACATCCTCACTTACTAATCAGGGTCCTCATAGTCTTTATGTGTCTACATTTCATTACCTCTAAAATGGGAACTATTATGAGATGCAAATGTGTTCACAGGGTAGTGCACAGTGCTGAAAACAAAACAGCTTTTCATAAATACAGTATTAAGAACTATCATCAGAGAGATTTAGTAATTTCCCTACAGAATGGAGTTAATATTGCTGAATCAAATTCATCAATTTCCAATACTCTACAGTGCCTTAATAGCAAAACATTTTTTCTTATACAATATGAACATGTACAATATGAATATGTATTATCTTAACAATACAAGTGTTAAATTCTTAGCACAAAGTTGAGAGGTATCTTTCTGGTATATTTTACCATTTTTCCCCTATATTGGAAAGCTTCCCCAAATGTACTATAAGGGATGTCCACAATAATTATCATAGAGTGAAAACAAAGTATGGAAATAGTACAATACTAAATGAAACTCATATGTACTTATTTCATTATTATATAATCCACAAGTGGTAGTAGTAGACACAGTGAATTTTTTTTCTTTTCCCAGAGGTCTGCTCCAATGAATTCTTATCTTTCTGCAGTTCATAAGCCCCAACTGGTCTCAAAATTAATGATTTTTTAAAAAATGTGTTCACATTCATCTTCCTTAATCAATAATAATAGTTGTTGCCTCGATCAATTTTTCAAGTGTAAATCTTAATTTTCTTCGTGCCAATCTTCTGTTCCTATCCAATTTCTGCAAATTTTTAATAAAGAGGCCATGGTAATCTGCATTAAATCTAATCTCATGCTGACATTTACCTCACTACCTATAAATAAATTCAGTGCAATTTAGGAAATCACAGTTATGTTCTTAGAAGTAGTACATTTAAAGACAGGAAAGTCTAACTTCAAGCAAATGGCAACAGGATACTTAAACACAAAATCCCATTGCTTATTTCATAGCATTCCTAGTGACATACTACAGAAAAATGCTCTTGGCTGCAGATTTTTTAATATATCCTGACCAAGAAATAATAGTTATCAAAACAAATAAGTTGTGATATGGAACTTAAAACCTCAGAAGATAAAGGTTATCAAATTATGAACTTATACATAATTTGCTCATCTCTATTTTCCCTGTTTGTGGTGTTGGATAAAGTCATAAATGTAAGGCACTGAAGTTATGAGATGATCCAGAAAACAATAGAAACAGAAAAAAGTCTTCTAAAATTAAAAGGATTTGCTTCTGTGGTCTTCTTTAGGATTGTGTCAAGCAAGGTGAAAGTTTAAAATGTGTTTCTGGCATTTGAAGCTATGAAATTCAAAAGAGATATTACCAGAAAATTGCTACTTGTACTCAAATATTTGAAAGCCAAAAACTGCATTAATATATTTATTTTTAAAAGTCAAATTCTTCCAAAAAGCAAGCATAAAATCATGTTAGGGTGAACTTTTAATTACCTTACTTCCCACTTTAATATCACTTTCTTCCCTTCAAAATCCACTACAATCAACAAGAACTTTTTTATTTGTATTTTGTATGTGCAAGATATAATTTTCTATAACTGAGAAATCAATTTTTTGTGATAAAGAAGATATACAAACAAATGAAGTTCCTGTTCCTTGTTAAAAATATTTTCAAGAGAACCGCTGCATGGTGTTAGTGGGAAGCAAGTCACTGCATCCATTACTGAAAGCAGCAGCATTTCCTCAAAAGGTTAAAAGCAGAATGGCCACGTGATCTGGCAGTCTCACTACTGGGTGTGCATCGCCAAGGAAAATGAACTCAGTATGTGGAAGACACGTTTCCACACCTACATTCACTGCAGCACTATTCGTAATAACCAAAGGGCAGTAATAGCCTCAGTGCTGCTGAATGGGTGACGAAAACATGGTCCAAACACACCTTGGAATACTATTCAGCCATTAAAAGAATGGAATTCTGTTATGTGTAATAACGCACATGGACTGAAAATCACTGTTAAGTGAAACAAGTCAGACAAATCATCTTACTGATATGTGGAATCTGAAACAGTTGAACTCATAGATCTTGTGAGTAGGATGGTAGTTACTGGGGGAACAAGAGTAGGAGAGAGAGGAAAGGGGAAAGTTGATCAAAGGGTCCTAAGTTATAATTAGACAGGAGAAGGAAGTTGTGTTGTTACTTACATAGTGGGGTGACTATAGGTAAGAATAATGTGCTGTATATTTCAAAAAACTAGAATAAGGATTTTGAAATTTTAATAGGAAGAAATGATAAATAAAGAGATAAATACATTTAACCTGATTTCAATGTTACACTATATATATGTATCTAAACATTACATTGTTTAACATTAATATATATAATAATTTTTGTTTCATCTATCAGTTAAAAATAAATTTAATTAATAAGAAAGGATACATTACTATATATGTATGTATATAGAACACATTTATGAAAGATTTTGAATCTTTCATAGGTAGAGAGAAAAAAGTATTCTATGTATAATGACAAAAAAGAAATTGTGAAACTCCACTTTGCTTTTAAAGAAATCATTTTGGAAGCATGGGCGAAAGACAGGAAATAGCTATGAATAAAAGGCTAAGAGTTTTGAATACAAAGTAGAAATTTAAAATTCTTTCTTTTCAAATAATAATAACTTATTTACAACTATCAAAGTGACACAGAGTTCCTGTCTCCAAAAATAAAACTTCCAGGGCAGACATGTGAATTTCCTCCTCTTTCATTAATATGATCCTAGTTCATTCATTCATTTTGCATCATTACAGGTTACATCATGCTGTATTTTTGATAGTTACATTACACTGGTAGAATATTTGCAGTCACTAAAAGTGTAATTAAATGGTTGTTTTCATTTATGCAACTAATAGGATAAACTATCACATTTCTTGGTCTTGACAATTTCAGGGGTGAGGTTATAGGTTAGACCTAGAGCATATTTCAGTGCAATGTTGGATTTCAAATTCTGTGCTTCTGTTTGCTTCTCTGTAAATGGGGCCAATGGCAATTTCACCTTGTGGTCTGTAATAAATATTTGATACCAAAAAGAACAATGCCTGGCATACATTAAAACTTTCATAAATGATTTTAATATTGTCATCATTGTTGGTAGAAATGTAAATAGCATAACCACTGTGAAAATCAGTATGCAGACTGCTTAACAGTGGAAAATAGAAATTCTATTCAACTAAATTACTACCCTTCTCGTTTTCCTGAAAGAGTTAAACACACCATATTATAGTAATACACAGCTACCCATGTTTATAGGTGTATTATTCATAATAACTAAATATTGATGTATCAGGTAATATGCTATGTACCCCCAAGTCCTCATATACTTTTGATGGGGCTGAGTTATTGGTTTGTTATTGGTTTGTTGTCTGGGAATGTGAGTGCTGTGCCCACCCAGGGGTGGAGCCGACATACAGTGTAAGGGAAGGCGGGTCTTCCTCTTGTTCACTTCCTCTTCCACCTCTCTCTCTCTCACCAGTGCGCCTTGTGGCTTGCAGCCACCATGAACCATAGACCCGCCACCCCATGCTGACTTAGAGCCAACTAATGGATTGAAACTCCCGACGAACTGTAAGAATAAACCTTTCCTTCCCTAATTTTGGGCATCAGGTATTTTGTCTCGGCAACGAGTAAAAAGTAACCAAGACAATTGAACTAGAGTCATATGTTCATCAAGAGATGAAGAAAGAAAATTTGGTATTTATACACAATAGAGTACTACTCTGTCATAAAGAAGGACAAACTCAAATCATTTGTAGGAAAATGGAGACACCTTGAGACCATAATTTTAAAGGAAATTAATCAGACACACAAGTTAAATATTGCATGGTTTCTTTTCCATGAGAAATACTAAACATAAATAAAGAGCAAAATAAGATGAGCTAGTGATCGGGCGCCACTTGATCCGACCGGCAGATCAACTCGTGGGTCTCGCCTGGAGGAGAGACGGGATGAGGGGGAGGGGGCAGGGCAAGAGGAGAGAGAAACAAAGACAAGTCGAGCGGTTCTGATCAAGTCTCCGTTTATTGCGGAAGTGCTTACAGCTTATCTAGAAGCGGGAATGGAAGCTGTCATCGCACAGGGGTGTGGCGAGCACGGATAGGCTGTTGTCATTTCCTGGCGGGATAGGGGAGGATCATGGGAAATGTAGGCTTTGCATGTAGGCTTGCAAGAGGGGAACATGGGAGATGTAGGCTGACACACCGAATGCCCACAGGGAGGAGAAAAACGGAGGAGAGACGGGGCGGCAGCCCTGAGACTGTTTCACCGCTCCCTACAATAAGAGATAATAGGAAGTAGAGAGATTTTTCTCAAATGGGAATGAGATCAAGAGATGAAAGGAAGGAAAGAGAAAAAAGAGGAAGAGGATGAGAAAAGAATTAAGATGTGCTATGTACCTGAATCAACTGCTTACAAGCAATGTGTTATTAAACATAACAGAATTATCACAATTACCCTGAAGGCTGTCAATCTGTGCCTGCAGTCACATTCTTGTGATCTTGCTTCCCTTCCTACATTGTATTCTCTCCACGCTCTCTGTACCTACACATACAAATCTCTTTCTTTATTCTTGTAATCATACCAGCTACTTTATTTAGGCAAACACCAATCCAATAACACCTCCTCATCACTCAATTAAATTCACAAACTCCTTGGTTCTGAATAAGGTGTGGGGATTTAGGATTTGAACATACATTTTGAAGGGAAACTAATCAATCCACTGCAAATTCTCTATAATCCATTGTTTTGTGCTACCAGGGCATGGTACATTTAAAAAACATTTTCCTAAGCTGTTTACAACAAATTGTTTCCAAATAAATGGACACGAGAGGGACAAATTGTCAAAAATAAATTAAATTTCAAGACCCATTGTACTACTAAATATTCATGATCTAAATAAACCATTTTCTAGAAAGTTGAAGGCTTACAAAGTCTTGTAAGATGGATTGTAACTTTAAGAAACATATCAATACTTTTAACTCCTCATTGGCCCTTCAAATGTAAGTTCTTTTTTCTGCATTAAAGTATTCAAAGCATTTTTCTGCTCTAAAGATTTTTAAAAGCCTGACACCCAATTATAAATGGCTTGATTTCTCAGAAAAGCACAGTGTACATAACAGTGGCATATGATAAAATTTTGGAGTCATGCATCCAAGGTAATATTGTTTTATGTAAATCTTGAAAAGAAACCATCAGTGTATTTTCTTTTTTTATTTTAAAAACAATAAGAAAAATAGAAATAAAATAAGACACTTTCAAACCAGGTTAACAGGAGAGTAATAATAATTAATACATTGCTCATTGTTATTTTCATAGTCATTACACAAAGCACAAGATAATGTCCAGACAATATTAACACAAATTGTTCCTTTCAACTAAGACAACCTAGCTGTGTAGCTGTCTTGACGATCTTGTGTATATATACATATTTTTTCCCTTTTATCTTCCTTACTTTCCCCTTTCCCCCATTGGTTTCTCTTTTCTTTTGAACAGTTTGTTTCCAGTTTACAAAATGTATTGTACATTGTGGATCTTACTTACTCATTCAGCTTCACGCACTAGTGAGACAATTTGATGTTTACACAAATGGATCTGATTTATTTCACTTATGAGTACAGTCTCAAGTTGCATCCATTTACCTCTGAAAGTCTAAAGTTTATCTTTCTTTATGGCTAAGAAGTACTCCATTACATTTTTAAAAACCATATCTTTTTTATCCATTCCTCAGCTGATGGGCATTTGGTTTGTTTCCAAGATTTAGCTATTTCAAATTGTGCTGCTATAAACATGGGTGCAGATATATCACTGTGGTATGATGTTTTTAATTCTTCTGAAAAGATACCCAGAAGTGGAACAGTGGGGTCAAATGGAACCTCTAATTCTAATTTTTTAAAGAATTTCTACACTGATTTCCACAGCAGTTGTACCAGTCCACACACTCACCAACAGTGGAGAAGCATTCCTTTTTCCTTATAGCTCCTCCAGCATTTGATATTGGTTGATTTCTTGAAGATGGCCATTCTTTGTGGAGTGAGATGGAATCCCAGTGTTGTTTTGATTTTCATCTCTTGAATGACCAGTAATATTGACCTTTTTTCATATATTTATTTGCTATTTATATTTCTTCATCTGAGAAGTGTGTATTCATCTCAGATAAACATTTTTGGATTGGGCCTTTGAATTTGGGGGGGAGCTGATTTTTTTCAATTCTTTATATGTTTTAGATATAACCCACTCTGTGGGTTGTCTTTTCACTCTGTTGAAGATTTATTTTGTTGTGCAAAACCTTTTTAATAGGTGAGATCACATTTGTTGATTCTATGTAGCATTTCCTGTATGGAATGGGTTTTGTTCATAAAATCTCTGCCTTTAAGATTACTACCTATTTTCTCTTCCAGTAGTTTTAGTATTTCTAAATTTAGTATTTTTAAATTTAGATCTTTGTTCCATTTTGACTTTGATTTACTGTGTGGTGATAGGCATGGTTCTAGTTTTAGTCTTTAGCATGTGGAAAGTCAGTTGTTCCAACACCATTTATTAAAGAGGCTATCTTTCTTCCAGTGGATGTGCTTGGCTCCTTTGTCAAAGATAAGGCAGCTGAGTGTGTTTGTACCTGAGTCTACACCTTCTAATCTGCTTCACTGATCCTCAGGCCTGTTTATTTATTTATTTATTTATTGCCAGTACCATGCTGATTTTATCACAGTACCTTTATAGTATAATTTCAGATTGGGGATTGTGATGCTCCCTAACTTCTTTTTGTTGTTCAGGATTGCTTTTGCTATTCTAAGTCTCTTCTGGTTCCAAATGAATTTTAGGAATGTTTTCTCTAGTATGTGGTATGCTAATGGTATTTTGATTGGTATTGCATTAAATCTGAATAAGAGTTTTGGGAGTAGGGCCATTTTCACTAAGTTGGTTCTTCATATCCATGAACAGGGGATATCTTTCCACTTTCTGATATCCTCTTCGATCTCCTTTTTTAGAGTACTGTAATTTTAAACATATAGATCTTTTACTACCTTTGTTAGATTTATTCCTAAGTATATTATTTTTTGGATGCTATTGTAAAGGGTATAATTTCCGTAATTTCTCTTTTGGTGAGTTTGCTGCTTGTGTATAGGAATGTTATTCATTTTTCAGTGTAACTTTGTATCCAGCTACACTACTGAATTTGGTTATTAAATCTATAAGTCTTTCAATGGAGTTTTTTTGAATCTTCTATGTAGAGTAACGTGTCATCTGCAAAAAATGATAATTTAACTTCTTCCTTTCCTATCCTTTTTCTTTTATTTTTTGCCCTTGTCTAATTGCTTCGGCTAATGTTTCCAGAACTATATTTAATAGGAGTGATGATCATGGATATTGCTGTCCTGTTTCTGGTTTTAGAGTGAAAGTTTTCAGGTTTTGAAATTTAGTTTTATGTTAGCATTGGTTTGTTGTAGATGGCTTTTATCAGAGATCACCTATTCCAATTTTATGTAGTTTTTTTTTTTAATCATGAATGAGTTTGGAGTTTGTCAAATGCTTTTTCTGCATCTATTGAGTCATAGGGACTGAACCTATTCATTTCAAGAATATCCTTTTACCGGGGAGTGTTAATACTGCAAGGTACAAAGTCATATCAAACTTTGCTCAAATCAATTCTATTTCTGATTTTTTTGTCACGCCAAGGTAACAAAACCATTCCAATTTCACCAAAATAATTTAAATTTTGTATGAAAGGATGAAACTTAAATTTGGTGTTTTTCTTCAATGTGGTTCTGTAAAGCATATTAAAAATTCAAGGTCTTAAAATGTTGTCATCCCACACACATTATGCTTTCTCTGAAGAATTAACTTCAAAATTCCCACACATTTTAGATAACATAACAACACTATATTTTGTTTTTAATTATTTTTTCCACATCTATTAGCAGGATAGCTACAAAGCAGATAGTTATAAACCAGCAATTGTATTAACAGCAACTGAGATAACTAGAACTATAAGTTGCTACAACATTGCTGAAGTCATCTTTTGTACTGAACAATTAGTAAACAGAAATTTTTCCACTTATATCCAAAGTAATGGACTGCTCATAAAAGTGTTGGATTGGCCTCACTTGAAATTGAAGGATGGTTTTAACCAGAGACAATGTAAATATGGGCAGCAGTTGTGGGGAATTTTTCTAATGGCTCATCCAAACTTGACTTCTTAAATGCAATAAATTTGATTTCTTCCTTTGTTCTACAAATATAAAGTGATATTTTGGGCAATATATACTCTATATAAGACAGTTGATATATATACCTATCCAACTGCTCTAACATCATAAAAATCTATTAATTGTTTTCCTATTTTATTAGATCAGTCCTAGAACCACAAAAAGTTTTATGCTATAGGGTCAGTACAGAAGTATAGAACCCTTACAAAAAGGTTACTTTTCTGACTCTGAAGCAGACAGTGAATGTTTCAAAATTAAGCAGTCCACATGGTTCAAGACTGCCTGGTTAGAAAATAGAAATATATATATATATATATATGTATATATATATATATATATATTTTTTTTTTTTTTTTTAATTTTTTTTATATATTTTTTTTTTTTGCGGCACCGGGGATTGAACTCACAACCTCGCGCCTGCCAGGGCAGGCGCTTAAGCTACTGAGCCAAACTCCTGGCCCTGGTTTTTTTTGAGGCAGGGTCGCACTATGTAGCTCGGGTCGGCCTTGCACTCGCGTTGTAGCCCAAGCCGGCCTCGAACTCACAACGCTCCGCCTACCTCAGCCTCCCGAGTGCTGGGATTAAAGGCGTGCGCCACCACGCCCAGCTAGAAATATATTTTTTGAAAAAAAAATTAATGAAATGTTTCTTTGTGAAATCACACATGCAGACACAGCAAGAATGAGAGTGAGAGCAAGACAGAGTGAGAATGAGAGAGAGAGAGAGAGAGAGAGAGAGAGAGAGAGAGAATGAGAGTGCCAAAAAATGTATACACACATCATGGAAAGAAAAATAGTATGATGTTTTCAACAGATGTTGTCACCCTCGTATAGGAGACCTTAGAGGGTGTCGTATACAGCAGAAAACTCACTACACTGCTGACCCTTACAGGAAAAACTGAAAATTCATGTGGATCAATCTCAAAAATCAGGGTTACCCAAGCAACAGTTCACCATACTAATAAATGTCTGAAAGCTAATGACCACCACTGTGAGTACCTCTTGTAGTTATAGAGCCCAAAGGTAACTTGTATTAGTCTCATGATGTCTCAATAAATTTGGTATTAAAATATTTATGCAAGTTTTTCTTTTCATGAAGTGTATATATATATATATATATATATATTTTTTTTTTTTTTTTGGTGAACTCTATCTTGGTTTCAGAACTTGATTCTTTCCACAATTTCTGGTTGCAAATTGAGTTGGATGAGAACTAAACCAAATTCAGTGGTTTGGTTCAAAGTTGACCTTATGGAGAATTTAATTCTGTTCTCATCAAGTTCAGTTTGCAACCAGAATCTTAGAGAGAATTGAGTTCATTAATTGAGGTACTGCTATAATGTATGTACTTGTATACTTACACCTATATATAAAATTATAATGTTAATGAGATACAATTGGTTTTTACAAATAGGTTCCTTTCATTTAAGCCTACATTGTCTAGTGTCTAAAGATTTAACATATATGCAAAACAAATACATTTCTAATGTTTACAAGTTCTATGCCACAAGTTAGAGCACATGTGGACTTTATAACTACTTATATTTGCTAGGAAGGAATAGCTTATTGTATTCTTGTCACATAGACACCATACACACACAAAAAGAAAGAAAAAGGTAAAGAGAGATCACTATGTGAGCTGACATAAGTTAATTGGCTTTATCATGGTGACTATTTTGTAATCTATAAATATATCAAGGCATCAAGTTGTATGCCTTAAATATATGCAATTTTTATTTGACAATAATACCATAATAAAGTTGAAAAAATGCTAATCAAAAGAAAAGCTGAAATGTATGCCTCTCACTTCTCATTCTGAATTCAGGGATGATTTTTGACAGCATCCTTTCTAGTTGATGTGTGGCAGGAAAGATTATGTGGAGACTGAGAAGCAAAAAACTACAGAGAAAATCCTGAAAAAGCAATCCTTAGGAAAATGAATAATATTATGGTAAGTTAGAAACATATTAAAAATTATTACATGGAAAAGTTATTATTTTAGAAAATATATTCACTTTGAAATAAACATGAAGAATATGAGAAATATAATTTGAATAAACTGAGATGTGATAAACTGACAGACAGGTATTTCAGATACAAAGTGATAATTTAATAATTTTAAATGTATGGATATACTGAGATTTAGAATTCAGATCAACTTTTAAAAACTATTTCATGTGAAATCATTAGTTCATTTCATGAATATTACATTATATATTGTGAATGGAAGACCCTATGAAATAGTTTCATATTATATGAATAAATTCATATTATAGAATAAATTCAGTACTCTAAGTAAGTATTTAGGAAATAAAATAGTTTATTCAGACTATAAACATAACACATTGAGTTGCAGGTTTCATATGCTAACAAAGACAGACTTAGTGGAACTCTTCTTCCAACACTGTTTTCCATTAATGAAGGAAAATGAAATCTACTCATCACACTGTGGATTTCCAACGTCTACATCATTGACTTTTTCACTTACTATGCGTGGACTTCAGACTGAATGTAGAAAAAAAAGAAACAAAGGTGTTCTTTTTTTCTGACTCGTTGAAATGCAAAAATTCTCATTTTCAGTCAACAAAGTTTTACTTACTGAGTTAGCACAGCTAGTGGGCAAAGGCAAGTTTTACCCACAGCTGTGAAACACGCTAGTCATTCACTTTGATCGCAAACGCATGGCATTCTGTTACTAGGAAATTTAAATATTCTTAGGGGGGCTGTCAAACGAATCTTTTAAAACTTGTTTTGAAGATAAGTAGTCTCTAGAAAAAACATTACATACTTCCTTACAATGAAATAAATGTAAATTCTGCTCAATTATGTATTAATTCATTAAATATCACATCTTTATTGGCATCGTGGTGCAACATACAAGGAGCGAGGTAACATGGTCATGTCTCCATTGAGCTTAGTACCTGACAGAGTAGAGGGATTTCAGACAGTGTGAAGTCTAGCATTTGGGTTCTGGGGGTCACTGAGCAGAGGCTCTGAGCAATAGTCGAAAGCAGGAGGCAGGAGACACTTGAACCAAAAACTGAAGGGAAAGTGGGGGTTGGACCGGTGAGGTGTTTGGCTGTTAATGTCAAGCTCTTGTTGGGGAAGAGGCAGCTTACGCAGGGCTTTCCTGTTAGCAAAGGGGAAGCTTTATACATACACCTGTGCACCAAGGTGTTTTTCTTCATAAGATTTGCAAAAGGCACACAGCCATACACTGAAGATTATTTTGATTTATTGTTGTCAGCCTCTTTTCACTACATAAGAATTATACCAAACATGCTTCCCTAATAATGGCTTCATTCCTCAGCTTTTTTTTTTTAACTGAAAAATACATTGTACATAACTTTAAAATAATTCATAGGATTTTAAATTACTTGTTTTTGAAAATTTAATTGAGATAAATGCAAACACATAAAATTAAACAGCACAGATTAGTGCAGAGGATAAGACATCATGGGCATTTTCTGCCCAGTTTCCCCACATGGTAATATTTTCCAAAACTGTAGTATTATATCACATCCAGAGTACTGCCACTGAGAAACCATGGATCTTATGCAGATTTCTCCAGTTTTATTTGTACATGTGTGTGTGTAAATTCTATATAATTTATACCACTTGTACAGGTTTTTGTTTGTACCACTTCAATCACAATACTGCTACATCCCCGGCCCTAAGCATTTGTTGATGCTGACATGTTTTTTAAAAAAAATTACCTATATTAATTAGTACATCAGTACATGCTTTATTATGATTTTAATTTGTATTTTTTGGTAACTAAATTACTTTAAAAAGTTGAACATACTCATGCACAAGTGTCCATATGCATCTTCCATGTACATAGATAAATGATATACTGGGTATCTTTGTTCATGATGCCTTATTAACTTCCCTCTTTCCTTTTTTTTTCCTACATGAGTCTTTTCCATCCACCTCATCAGTATGTCCTGCTATTCACGTAACAGTTGGTTGAAATCTCATGTGTATGTTGTTTTCTTTATGTTGTGTAACTATTCAACATATTTTTTGCTGAGAGTTGCTTCACATGAAGAACTAAACTTCATAGAAACCTAGTTATTGTATAAAATTTCATAAGGAATGTTAGGGTTCATACCTACATGTCCCCCAAAGCCTCGTGTGCTCCGAGGTGGGGCTGTGTGGAGGTGAGTGGCTCATGGGGCTGTGATACTCATCACTGGATTGGTCCACTGATTAACTTTTTGCAAAATGTGACGTTGGGTGGAGAAGCCTGGTGGGAAGAAGTGGGTCAGTGAGGTGGTGGCCTGGAAGGTTCCATCTCCCGCCCTCCTCCCTGAGCTCTTCCTGCTTCCTGACTCCCATGTCTCAAGCCAACCTCCTCTGCCAGCCCTCTCTGCTGCACTGTTCTGCTTTGCAGTCAGCTTACTATGAACTGAAACCTCTGTAATCTGTGGCCCCAAATAAACCTCCTCCCTTAGAGTTATGGTGTCAGGAACTGTGTCTCAGAGACAAGCCATCAACTAAAACTGGGCTGTGACTTTCTCGGTTTAGCTATTCTCTTGGTTGACATTCACTTCCAATTTTGAAAAAATATATAATTTACTTAAACCTACATCCTCAGGTGCTGCTGTGCATATTTATGTGGGCTATGGTCTGAAAGAGGTTGAAGGAATTAAGGATATGCTTATTTATGAAATAGAAGCTGCCACTTTTCTTGAAAAGTTAATTTAAACAATTTTCATTCCCTCTAGCAATTGTAAGTTTTCACTGGAAATAATTATAAGGACTTCTTCTTGACATTTTATTTTGTTGTGGTAAGAATGTATGTTAATTTACCCTTTCAACTAACTTTTAAGTGAATAATGTAGTATTATTTCTAAAGAAATGATCAGAAGTGGGATTGCTGGATCATACAGTAGTTCTGTTTTATTTTTAATTTTTGATTGATGTATAATAATTTTACATATTTATGGAATATGATGTAATATTTTTATTATATACACATTGTGCAACGGAGGCCCCTCCATACTCTTTTCCATAGCAACTACATCAATCTGTATGCAATAATTCTAATTTCTTCTTCACATCTTTGGTAGCATTTGTCTCTCTTCTTCTTCTTTTTCTTTTTTTTGGTACCAGGAATTGAACTCAAGACTTTGTGCTTGCCATGTGGGCACTGTGCCGCTGAACTATATCCCTGACCATCTCTCTTTTTTAAAAAGAGCCATCTTGAAAAATGTGAGGTAATACTCATTGTAATCTTGTGGATTTTCAGGTTTTGGTGGTATTTCCCCAGTGATTATTTACACTGAGTACCTTTTCATACATCTCCTGGCTCTTGGATGTCTTCTTTGGAAAAATGTTTACTTACTTTTTAAAAAATGCATTATGTGTTTTGCCTTTGTGATTTGCTTGCATGTATTCCTTAATTTGGAGGTTATCTCTTTTTATCTACAGGTACTGCATCAACATATTCAGCCAATCAAATATCAAAAATATTTGGAAAAAAATTGCATCTTCTGTATTAAAAACACACAGGTTTATTTTCCTGTCATTATCCCACGAACAGTATAAGAGAGTAAATGTTTACATAGGATTTGCACTGTATTAGATATTGTATGCAACCTCAAAAAGGTTTGAACTACACAGGAGGATGCAGGGAGGTTATATGCAAGTAGCATGCCATTTTATATCATGGACTTGAGTTTCTGTGAGTTTTGGTGTCTGGGCATCCTGAAATCAATCCCCTGCGCATACTGAGGGACAACTGCAGAATAAAACATACTCCTAAACGTGAAGAAATTTCTACTTTACTATTGCCTTAGTTACTTTTCTCTTGTTGCTGAGACAAAACACCTAACACCCAAAGTTAAAGGGGAAAGGTTTATTTAGCTCATAGTTTGTAGATGTTCTAGTCCCTACTGTGCTGGCTCCAAGGCAGGGTGGCATGTGGCAGAGGAGCAAGAGTTTACAGTAGTTTAAAACAGCAAAAGCAACAAGAGAGAGCAAAAATGGGAGACAAGCCCCTTTCTGCCCTTTTCATCTTACCCAGACTGCTGGAATTAGGGCAGTGCCAATCCAATCAGTGGACTGATCCAGCAATCACCCACCCTTCATCCCAACATTTCACACCCCAGATTCAGCCGCTCCTGAAAAAGTCCTATTACCGCATGAGGCTTTGGGGGGACATCTAGACACAAATCATAACAACTATCACGTTTTCCTACCCAAGGAAATGATTTCTTTTATGCATTAAAAGAAAATTAGTTTCCTTTTTACAGCACTTTTCTTGTTAAATTCTCTCCTGAATATCTCAAGCTTTTGCTGCTATCAGATTTTGCTAATTTTGATACCTGAATTTAAAAAGTATATTTAAAATGAAGAAAATATGAGCTTACATTGCACTAGCTTCATAAAGTAAACTGAACCACATTCCTTTTTATGAGTTTTAATAGTTCCAAATAATAAAAATATTACTAATTTTAAAGTAGAATTCAGGAATGAAAAATTCTGGTCTTAATGTTTCTATAATAATTGATTTTTAATCATCTTTTCAATCTTCAGTCCAAGGCAAAGGTAAGTGCTTGGCTCACACTAGATGCTTACTAAATGTTAATTAAATGAACATATACCATAATGCTGGGCAGGATCCTAATATTAAAATTAAAAAAAATGCCAAGTATGAAACACAAGTTGGGTAGATGGACTCTAATATATAACTGGGAGAGGCACAGGTCTCTTCTCGCTGAATCTACCGCTCTGCAGTGCTTCCCTGGAGACCCAGAATTTCTCTGCGGAGCCACAAAGGCAGCTGAGTGGAGCAAGCATGACTGTGGGCCAACTGCTCGCTTCTCTAAGGGGTGAGGATGCTGGCCTTTCTGTTCTTTCTTACAATGTGTGTGCTTCCTGCTCAAAAAGTCCTGGGCTGCAAGTCCTGGGATTTGTAGCTGGGGAACCAACTCAGAGCACGTGTCGGGGTAAACCCATCACCGTGCCCGGACTTGGGGGAAAAGGAAGTGATACAAATATGCTACTCCCTTATCTTGGGTAACGGTTCTTTTTCTGATCTAGGAGTGGTTTTGTCATAAGTTGGGAATCATGAATGTGTAACAGATGAAAACATCAACATACATCTGTGTACAGATCTTGCATCTGTTTCATTAAATTTATTTCTAAATATTTAAATATTTTTGAAGCTATTGTGGATGAGATTTTTTAAAAACTTACTTAAAATTTTTAGCTGATATTTCAAAATAAAAATTGCGCATCCTCCCTAACCAGAAGGTTACTCCCATATCCCTCCAGGGATGGTGTATGTATAAACAAAAGTTTATTAAATGTATTATGTTGTGCTACATTACATTTTATATCATATTATATTCTACACTCTCTTTTATACATGTTTATTTGAATCTTTAGTTTCTTAACTTGATAGATTTTAGACCTCATGGCAATTCTCTACATGAAGAAATTTCTCGTTTTTTTATTTTTGGTTGCTTTGCATGTCACTGTGTTGGATGTGTCATAGTTTATCTCCCTGTTGCCTACTGATAGATATCAAGTTATTTCTGTGGAAAACTTTAAAAGTTGTGCATATTAATGAGGTTTCTCATGTGTTGTTTTGTTACATGTATGCATTTTATAACGTTTGAGTCAGGATAAACATTTATCTCCTCAAACATCATTTATTTATGGTTAAATAAAGTACTTTCTCCTAGTTTTCTCAAAATTTACAGTACATAATTGTTATCCATAGTCATCCTAATGTGCAAAAAAAAAAATTAGTACAACAGTACACCACAGCTTCTAACTAATAAAGTTTAGTACTCACTGGTCGGTATCTTCCCAAACCCTTCCTACTTACCTCCTCTTTCTTACCTCTGATAACTGCCATTCTATTCCCAACTCACATAAGATCAACTTTTTTAGACGTCACATATGAGAAATATCACACGATACTTGTCTCTCTATGCTTGGCATATTTCACACAACATAAGGATCTCAAGTTCATTTTAGAGATTTCATTATTTTTATGGCTGAGTAGGATTGCCATGCATATATTATCTACATTATCTATATAATATTTTCTTTATCCTAAGTGATGGTGACTTGGGTTGTTTCTATTTCTCAGTTATTGAGAGTAGTGCTGCAGTGAGCATGGGCATGCAGTGATCTCGTCCACACACTGACTTCATTATACCCAGCAGCATGATTTATAAATTATATGGAAGCTCTACTTTTAGTTCTTGAGGAACTTTTATGCTGTTTCCCATAAGGGCTGTGAGAATTTAACTTCCCTCCAGTAGAGTTACCTTTCTCCATTTACTCATCAGTACTCATTTTGTCTTTCTGAGAATTAGCCATTCTTACCGGGGTGAGGTAATATGAAGTTTTGATTTGTTTTTCCTTAATGATTAGTGTTGGCCATCTGTGCAACGTTTTTGTGAAGTGGTCAATTACTCATATATTAATTAATTATCTGTTACTGAGTTTGCAGAGTTCCTTAAATATTATGGATATCGGTTCCTTGTCAGTTATACAGTTTGCAAACATTTTCCCCATTCCATATGTTGTTCCTTTACCCTTTTGTTTCCTTTGCTATATAGAAGCTTTCTAGCTTGATGTAATCACATTTGTTTTTTTGTTTTGTTTTGTTTCGTTTTGTTTTGTTTTGTTTTGTTTTTTGCTTTTCTTTCTTCTGGTTTGGAGCCTTGCCTTCCCCATCCTTCCTGTTACCAGCAATTCTTGTTTATTCCAGAGATTTTCTTTACTTGTTTCATAGTTTTATTTATTATGTTTAAGTCTCCAGACAATTTTGAGGTGCTCTCTCAAGTTGGTGAGAAATATGTAACTAGTTTAAACTTTCTGCATGTGAATATTCAATTTTCCCAACATCGTATTTTAAAAAGATTGACTTCTATGCAGTACATACACATAGGTCCTTAAATTAATTTACTGTAGATGTGTAGATTTATTTCAAGACTTTCAATTCTGTTCTACTGGTCTCTGTGTCTGTATTTACTGTAAGACCATGCTTTTTTCAATACTAAAGTTCTACAGTATGTTTTGAAGTCCAGTCATATAATACTTTCTGTTTTGTTCTTTTGTCTCAAGATTTCTCTGAGTGCTTCTCTGAGTATGAATCCATACAAATACAGGGATCATTTTTCTAATTCTATGAACAATGACATTGGCATTATGGTAAGGATTTCATACATCTGTAGATTGCTTTGGATAATATGGATATTTTGACAAAATTTTATACTCCATGAACACTGATGTATTTTCATTTATGTTCTCTTCAATTGTTTTCATCAACATTTTATAATTTTCATTATCAAGATTTTTCACTTCTTTGGTTAAATTTATTCCTAGGTACTTTATTTTTTTCATAGCTGTTGTAAGTGGAAATGCTCTCTTGATTTCTACTTCAGATAACTGGCTATTTGCACCACAACATGACTGATTATTTATGTATTGCTTTTGTATCATGTAACATTGCTAAACTCATTTATTAGTTGTAATGTTTTTATTCTTTTTGTTACAGTCTTTCAGGTTTTCTCTGTTATACCATATGATCTACAACAGACTCTTCTTTTCTGATTTATATGCCCTATATGCCCTTATTTCTTCTACTTGCTTGCTTACCATGGTTAAAACTTCTCGTACTATGTTGCATGAAAGTGTAAATGGCCATCTTTATCTTGTTCCAGACACTAGAGAAAGAACTTCCAGTTTTCTCTAATTCACTATGATGTTCTTGGCTGGCCTGTGATAAATAGTCTACATTATGTTGAGGTATATTCCTTCAACATCTGATTTGTTCAGGCTTTTTAAAAATGAAGGTTGTTGAATTTTATCTTGGGTCTTCACTGCATTTATTAAGATGATCATATGGTTTTTGTTCTTCTGTCTGTTGATGTGATATATCATATTTATTGATTCACGTATGCTGAACCACCCTTGTATCCCTGGGATGAATTGCAATTCAACATGATAAATATAAATTATAATATGCTGTTTTGGCTTTGGTTTGATACTATTGAAGGATTTTTGTATTTATGTTCATCCTGGATATTGTGTATAATTTGTTTTTTTATTTTTCATGTATTTGCTTTTGTTTTTGACCTTGCTTTGTTCCAATCTCAGAGAAATGTTGGCCTTGCAGAATGAGAGTATAATGAGTTTGGAAAATTCCATTCTCTTCAAATTTCTTGGAATAATTAGGAAAAATTGATACTAGTATTTCTTTAAATAGTAGAATTCAACTTTGAATCACTGGTTCTAGGCTGTTCTCTGCTGGAATAGTTTTAAATACTGATTTAAACTCCTCACTCATTGTTGATCTGTTTCTATATTCTATTTCTTTATGATTCAATCTTGGTAAAGTATATGCATCCAGGAATTTTTCCATTTTCTAAATTATCAAATTTTTTGACATACAGTTGTTCATAATAATTCCTAATAATCCTTGCATTTCTATGTCGAATATAATGTCTCCCTTTTCATTTGTGATTCTGAGTCTCCCATTTTTCTTAGGTTAGCTAACGGTTTGCCTATTTCATTTATCTCTTCAAAGAACACGATCCTGCTTTCTTGCTGATGCTTATCCCTATCTTTGCCTGAGGAAGTGCCTGTCTGTTTTCTCCACCGTAATCATTCTCTCTCCATTCCTTTCTATACTACCCCCTCTAGAATGGAATCCCAGTGAACAGCTCTTACTTAAGGACTGGAGAGTCTATACTATCTCTCTGAGGGTACAATATTGGTATAAATTATTTGGAGTTCTACTTTATGGAATAGTTGTCTGCTCCCATGTATTTATTTACACATTTATATCAGCTGTGGCTCATAAATATTTCATAACTTGAATTATTATTCCATTCTATTTAATTTTTTGGTCAGTTTTCAAAATGGCTTCCAACAATTTTGACCTCTAGGAACTTCTATGTCCCTTTGACATACCCTAGTTAAAAAAAATACTTAGTTACTTTCTGGCACTGCTACATGCTCTGAGTTTCTGTTGTGTATTTCTTGCCCCAGCCATAAAATCAGCCACTTCCCCCAGAAGCACTGATTCCTATTATTGGAAACTAAGATCAAGATGCTAGGTGTACTCTGGAATTCTATGTTGAGATTTTAAATCCTAAGAGCTTCTTACAAATTTTAAAATGCAGTTTTATTTTAAGATTTTAAATCCCAAGAGCTTCTTATACATTTTAAAATGCACACATTTGACTGACTCAGGAGTATTTTGTTTATGCTGAGCCTGAAGTGCACACGCAAGGCGGAGACTGTAGCACCAGGACCGGGGGTGCTGGCTGTCACGGGGCTGGGTCTGGTAACCAACTCGCTGTCCTGGACACCCTGGGGCTCTGTTGTGCATAGTTCAACAACATTCCTGAAGGCCCACTGAAGAGTACCAAATAGCACAGGTTCACAGGTCCTGTTGATCTGAAGTGTGTGAATGAGAGATTCTGAATTTTTGTAAAAATATTAATAGATTACAGAAAACAGTATTTCTAATCTAGGCAATTAGGATGATGTGAAAATGATAGTATGCATGGTGTGTAAATAATGCATCTTCATTAAAACCACATTAAATATCAGAATGGAAATAAGAATTCTGTTTTCACCTGGCCCACTGGCAAATGTGCTGTGAGCCATAAAGAAGAGAAGAGTTACGTGGCATCAACAAAAATGTCAGGAAGCAACAAGAAACAAATTGGATACATATATATGATAATACACTGATATATAGTTCACATGCATCATATATAGATACTCTTCCCAATTTTCTAGAATGGAAGGGATCAGGATCATGTGATTTTATAATATTCACAGGACTAGCTTTGAAAACATTGGTAGGAAGTTAAATGAAGAATGCATTATAAAAATTTAAATCAAATGAGTCAAATAGGCAAATACATAAAATTATATTCATTGATGTTTGTACTACAATCTCAGTAAACATCAGAGTGATAAAGATAATATACTGAATAAAGAAGTAATGGAATAGACATGTCTCTTCAAAGAAAATCTAAATAAAATTTTTACTTGAATAAATATAATTATTTTTTCTGAAATAACAGACTCCATACTCACTAAAACATCCAAAACATTGCTCAGTATAATTTCAAAAATGCAAAATGACAGTGAAAAATTAAAAATTAAGGTAATAAATGTTTCCTTTGTCTTTTTCTAAATGACAAATTTGTGATTATTGTTAGTTTTAAGATAAGACATTAATATAATATATTAAAGAGCCCAGAGAAAAATGAAGTGATCAGTTTTAAGACAGTGAATAAGAAGACAAAAATGTTTTTGGATAATAATATATTTTAGCAGCAAAAGTAAGAGAAGTTTTACTACAAAATCAGGGTTTATTTTACCAAAAAACAGTCTTCTGTGCAACTCCAAAAGGTCTATTTAAATGACAAGATGAGGTCAGATGACAAGTGAAGAAAACTATGCCAGAAGGACTGACCGAGGCACTCGGGAAGAGGAAGATTCTGATGAATTCCAGATCAAGTTAGCAAAAGTAAGGTAAGTGGAAGTGAGGACATGTGAGCAGTCTTGGTTAGGCAGAGTGAAATTGTCAGTCTTAGAATAATATAACTTGGTATTTATTAAACCAGTGAACTTTCACTGTACAAAACCAGAAGCTTTATGTTCCCCTTAAAAATAATAAAGATTTTTCTAAAGACTTCACTATTATTTTAAATCCACATATTTCAAGACCTTTGAAATTTTTTGCTCATGTTCATTATAAAATTAATGCACCATTTTATTGAGCAAAATCTTTAAAAAGCAATAGGTCAAGTGATACAGTACATACCACATGGATTCCAACATGGAAAAACACAGCAAGTTCAAACCACAAACTGCTTGCATCTCAACAATGTCAGAGTGCTTGATGAACTGATACACTGAAATTCAGTCTGAATTGTATTTACTTGCAGCACTAAGAAACCATGAAATCAACCAACAGTTCAAAGTTCTGCTCCGAAACGCCTGGGGCGTTAAGCTGTGCCTAGTACCATTGTGATTGTCCTACCAAACGCCTGCAGCCAGCTACTCACGGCAAAATGCAGAGTAAAGTAACATGTTCCCCCTAATGATGTCCCAGGTATTGTTTATTTAATTCTCAAATCTTGAACTGAAACTGAGAGAGTCCTGAGACCACCTGAGTGCAAAATACAGACACAGATACATAACACCAGGGGCCCAAAACATCTGTAGAAGTCACTACGTTGAGCTTTTTCCTAAAATCTTCAGCGCTTCTCATTACAATAAAGCCATTCAATCCCAACGCGTGCCTTCATCTGTCTGACTCATTGTGCCAGAGCGAGTCAATTTCCTCAAGCAGAAGAAGGGCCTGAAATTGCTTACCTGACTCACAGGCAAATGTCTTAGACGTTTCATCATGAAAGATAATCGCCACTGCATGCTTCTTTGTCTCTCGAGGCAGTCTGGTTATATTTTTGATGTTGTGCAGTTCAGTTACCTTGGAAGAGAAAAAGCATTTTTAATTCAGTATCCATTATACATCTTATATTGCAGTGCTTAAGCAAATGATCAAGCTTTCGCTGTTTTAAATCACTCTGCAATGGACAGTTGTACTAAGTTTTCATGAAATGTCAAAAATAATACAGTAAAACATTTAAAACACCTTCCTTTTTGACCTTAATTGTGGTTATAATTCATATCATTTACAGTATTTTGAAATAGTCTAAAATCTATATAGAAGAGCTCCATGGTTCTGTGCTTTTATTGAAGTTGGATTCCCAGCAAACAGTAGCAATTGTGATACAAAGAGGATTATTGCTAGATACCTGTTGACTCCGGCCTGGATTTCCTCTCTCCCAGCTTCCATCTGTCATGCAAGTTCTGAGAGGACTACGGCCGGGGGATTGGCACCTATCTGTTGACAATGCTGATGCAAAATTTTGAGTTGTTTATCATAAACAATGGTCTGCTTGTCAAGAAATGCACACTGCTTCTCATATCAAGGTGAATCCACGACTTATGGACCCAGATTTGGAATTCATTATTATATGGAAATTAATATACAGTTAATAAATCTGCTTTTAACTCTTTTTTGGTAAAAGTTCTACTACAACATGTACATCTTTTATTTTTCCTCAAAGGCAACAGAATTAGGCAAATGGTTATTTTTCCAACTACTCTGCCATACAACATTGTATAACTTACTTAATAATTTTGTAATAATATCTAATAGTCTTGTATGATTTAATTTTTTCTAATTCACTTTGCAACATTCTGAATTTTATTTTTCCTCTAAAGTAAAGTATTTCCTATTTATGGATCAAAGTCATTAGCAGGAATAAAAAGCTAGCATAATAAATAGCTAATTAATATCATTTTAGGGCATCCTGTAATGTTGTATTGATGGCATTCTATAATAAATTCATTATTTTTGCTTCTGCATAATTTTATCTTTTCCAAATATGGAACCTTCATGGATAATTCTGAAAGTTATTTTGCTAATTAGTATTTTGATAAACACAAGAACTAACTAAATACATACTTTAACTTTTCTGCTGATATATCTGTATCCACATGCACACATCTATATCTAAATCTCTATCTATATTTATATCTATCTATATCTATGTTTGTCCATTTATATCCATGAAGGGTTGGTTTCAGTCCTGTCCCATATCACATAAATACCCAAATCAGAGGATTCTCAGTTCTTCATTAAAATTGCATAGTATTTGCATATAACCTACACATATCTTCCCATGTATTTTAAATAAATCCTAGATTTCTTATAATAGCTAATGTAACACAAATGGTATGAAAACAATTGTCATATTATATTGCTTATGGAATAATAAAAAGAAAAAATTCTGTACATATTCAATACACACATAACTTTTTAATATTTTGTTACCTTTTTTTTTTTTTTTTTGATACTGGGGAGCAAACTCATGACCTCACACTTGCCAGGCAGGTACTTATGCCACTGAGCTAAATCCCCAACCCCTAACTTTTTAATACTTTGATTCATGTCACTTGAATCCATGGATGTGGAACCTGTGAATATAGAAAGTCAAAGTCAACTGTGTATGACTATGGGATAATATATATATATTATACAAAGGGTGATCAAAACTGTGATGAACGTTTATATTTTAGAAAGCCTTATTAGAATAAAAGACACATTGTCAAGAACTATGGAGATGTGTTGAAAGCAAAGGAGAAAGTATTTTGAGAGGGATTAATGGTAATGTGTCTTTTACTGAAAGGAAGCTTTTAAATTTAATCATCCATAATAATTACTGATCACCCTAATTGGTCAAATGTTTATGGTAATCTGTTACACAAAAACATGATGGCGTGTCCTCATCCATCTTATCCACCGACTGTAGCATCATGTGAGTTCTGATTCTTCCCTAAAATTCAAGTGACCCTGAGTGGTAAAACCTAGAGCACTGAGGCTGCCATCACAGCATAGGTAATGACACTTAGTGGCAAGAACAATGGAATAAGTGTTTGAAGTAAAGGGAAATATTTTGAGGGATATTAGTGGCAGGAATATTAATGGTAGTGATACTATCTCTGTCATGCAATATGGTAAGAATTTAGTAAGCACTCCCTTTTGTATTGAACATTATAGTATGTGAATTAGATAAACATCTCCATTAAAAAGCACATAAATGAAAGTCAAAGGCAAAAAGAGTAAGTTGAAATATTAGTAGGTATGAAAATTGGAAAGTACATATATCAGAATGGAAACTTCTGCTAAAATTTATTTGCCAAGGGAAATTGTTCAACTTTTACCATTTTTTTGAGTTAGATTGAACTCTATCTTCATGATTAATGTATTTGCTGCTTTGCTAAAATTTGGAATGCCAAATCATACCCACGACACCTTTGCAGTTATGCACACATTCAGAAAGGTGGAGCTTCTTGTCTGCGAAGGTCTGCAACGAAACTTCTAGGGATTTTGAAATATGATGGCTCTTCACTGTATCTGATTTGTCACATTACCAAAAATGAAATATTAGGCAAAGGATTTTTAAATGCAGGAACTCACTCTTCATTTGTTTATGTCTAATATAATGTCATTGTTTACTAATTGTTGATGTTTTTGTTTCACAAATGAATCACAAGCCGACTTGTAAAAATACTGTATTATCCATAATCAATTTTTAAAATAATTTCTATAAAAGTACTTTGCAACAATAAAGTCTTACAGAAAGGAAAATTGTCCTCATGCATAAGAAATAAGAATTCTGATTTTTCATATTGATGCAAACCTGTCGATCACTGTTAAAAGTGACATGAAAATGACATTTTAACGGTATGTTTTGGATTTTTTTTATTTCTATCAATTTGGAATCTCTTGGGAATAAATTGCTTTTGACACTGTTAGTTTCAAATTGTGCACACCCATAAAATCCAGTTGTGCTGATTACATCGTTCGAAGTCAACTTATGTTTCAAGATTCCAGTCTAAGCTGGCTGGCATCACTCCTTTAGTAGGCAAAGCACACTGAAAGGAAAGTTTGGAACTGTGCTGTCACCCTCTTTTTTTTTTTTTAACACACATAAACATAAAGTCACCTGTTAGGATCTAGAACTTGTAAGTGTTAGATTTCTGACACAATGGAAGCTGGTGAGACTCTAGAATGAGATTTCAGCCCAAATTGGAATTGCTGACATCCATTTCACTTTGTTTCACTATGTCTGTAATAGACTCAGCACTAGTCATGGAAGTGACTTCCTATTAATATTCAGTATCTAGGACTTTGAGCTTCATTTATGCATTAGATACCACACATATTATCCCAAAGTTTCATGAAACCCTGATGAGTTGTTATTAATATCATTCCTATGTTACACATACAGGACTGGATGACTGAATGAAGTCACCACCCCAACATTATATGACTCAGTAAGTATACCGTTATCTAATTTTATCTTCCTCCCTGATTTCTTCCATAATTGAATTTCTTCAGTGGATCTAATGGAAGAAGCGTGCACTTTGACAAAGATTACAGTTGCCACAAATTTGAGAAATGATTAATGCTTTCACTTCATCACCCATGCTTTAACTGCACATGAAGGGTATTGTTAATAAGCAAATACCATCCATAAAAGCACAATTGTTAAGAATGTCCTAAGTAATAGGAGAGGTGTAGACATGTATTTTAAAAATTTCTGTTCTTATGTTTTAAGATGTACCTCTGCTGTCATGATAATATATACGTAGTAACAAGGGTGAATTCTTGCTCAGAAATTGAAGTCATATCATGGAAATAATATGTCTGAAATAAAATTATGGCCGACAGTTTTGAGAGCTTGATGTTGTCTCTCATCTTTTTAAAGTAGTAGCCTACACTTCTAACCTTATACAAGATAAAACCCATCACTCAGGTTTGCTGTCCATGCTGCCGGACCAGCCTTTTCTTGGTCTGTCACACAGAATTTCATTCTATTGCATTCCTAGGATATTAGTTTTGATGTACTTTTCCATTTGTTTCTTTTTCTTATAATTATTTCACTTAAGATTACCATGAAACATTAAAATTAAAGAGACCTGTGATAAATATACTGGATTTAAAATAATAACTGCTTTATATATATAATTGCTTTATATCTATATGTGTATGTTGTATATATACTATTTATGAATCTATGTATCTATCTATCTGAAAATAGTCATTTCCATCTACAGAAAATATTAAACACTGATATCATGGTTTTTGATGATTAATACCTTGGGGAACAAGATAAGAATGCCATTTTTGAAATAATAATTTGCATGTTATATTTCAAGCATGTCAAAGCACAGTTCTTTAATAAAATTTAACTCCTGGTTTTTTAACTTATTAAATAATTGATTTAAGTGATAAGCCAATTTTTGTTCCGACACACTAAACTGAAAATGTTTGGAAAAAAGATACTATTTTCAAATGTTATTGATTTTACCTAAACAAACGATCTTGCCAAAACTGAGTCTAGAAATAATGAACATAGCATTTTGCTTAAGAATTAATGTCATAAGGGAAGTATAACAGTGATAGATTGCTACAAGTTACATTATATAAAATATCTAGCTGTACCAAACAATACCATCAAAATATTTATAAACTTGCTTGAGGCCTTTTTAAAACATTTTTTTGTTTAAAAAATGTAAGAGTATACTAGAATGGATTTTGTGGATTTGATGTTTTTTGTAATCTCATAACAAAAATCAACAAAATAGACTAATGGATAGTCAGAAGAATGCAGCAGGCACCAGAGACCATAGCGGTTCAGTACCTTAGGCAACCTGACCGATTATGTAGTTCAAACAAAGTGTTTGCTCTTCCGTGAAATTTACATTCAGAAATGCAGACAGTGTCTCCAAGCAGCCATGGTTACTGTGGTTTCAAAAATAATGCAGTCTCTTCATTAGTGATCAAAGGTAAGGCAACAGAAATGCGAAGAAAAAAAGTACTAATTAGAAGTATAAAATTCAACATTAAAATGTTATGAATCATAACCATTTAGGTTAAAATCCTATATATTTGAATTTCTTATCCTCATTTTTCACTCTCAATACTACGTGGATGCACCATTCTGTTAGAAGTTGGACATACTAAACATGAGTAAAAGTATTAAAATAATTTCTATACAGCCTTGAAATAAATCTTTAATATTTTAAAACCTGTCAATATGAAATAAAAATAATTATCAATATTTATTAAGACTGTGAAGTCCTAGACTTTTTAGTAGTTAAGTCAGCAAATTACATTATTTAAAAATTGAATATGTATTTCTAAAAAAATGATTTTCACATGGTTATAAAACCATGAAATACTGATTAAAGTTTACTGACATAATTAACATTAATTATTTTATTTTTATTTTATTTTAAATAGGATAAAACAGAATAAAGTCAATCAGAACCAGTGTAAGACATACAGGACTTCAAAACATTATGAAATCAACAATAGTATTTGAGTGAGTTGTATCTATAAAGGATTGCTATAAGAGATATAAATCCTATAAATTATTAAGCATTTCTATTATGTGAAAAGTAATAAAATAATCTCATGATAACAGAGATAGTGTTTTAAAATAAAACTAATTGCCCAAATGGTGTAAACATTTGCAATTTTTGTAAAAGTCTTAAATGTTTGGCTTAGTGGAAAACTGCTTGATACTCTTATCTGCTTCCGAATTCAGTCAGTTGTTCTGCATGTGAAAAAGTAAGTATGTGAAAAAGTAAGGCCTCACATAGATAAAGAAGTCTAAAAAGAAGGAATAACTTAAGAGCATTTTTCAAACAAATACAGATATTCTTCTCAGTCATTTGATCTCCAAATTGCACAAAAATTCTCCAAAAGGCTATAGCAATGATGAATCTTATGACATGTCATACAGGTTCCTACTCTGTTATACTGAAGTCCATAAAGTTATTTTCAACTTTTTTAAAAAGAGAATGAAACCAAACAAAATAAGACAGAAAAAAGCCAATCAAAACAAAGCAATGAAGGTAGTACAGGACTTCAAAACAAGATAATAGGAAATGAACAATGGCTACCATAATATATCTTGTTATCTTCAACACAGCTGCCCATACTGTCAGATATAATAAAATCAGACAAAACAAAACAGCAAAAAGATACAGGACTTCAACACAATAAATAATACAATGGCTACCATAATGCCTCTTGTTATCTTCAAAATAGCTGTCCAGATCATCAGACATAGCCATGTAAAACTAATCAAACAATACAAGAACTTGGTTGCTTCTTTACTTCAGTTGGCATCTTCTCAGAAATTTCAGGTGTGTGACTTCTAATTTCTACTAGGTCTCTATCTCCTGAACTTGCTCTGTGTGGGCTGGAGGTCTGAGATTTTATTTTGACGCTTCACTTGACATTTTCCTGTGTTCCTCTGAATCACTCTATTGCTGCATACCAGTCTCTTCCTGTATTGGCTGCCAGTCCCTTGGTGTAGTGGATTGGACTAGGCACCTAGGTTCCTCTGATCCCGAGTTCCTGGAGTGGTGGAGAGGCACAGGGCAGTGGTTCAACGATGCTGTCCCAATGCCGATGGGGCCTCAAAGCATGATTTCTTCTCTGGGCCCACACTGGGCTCATTGTACCTCTGTGGGCTGCTGGCACATAGCCTCGCAGTGTGGCTTCCTATTAACTCCATTTGTTCACAGGTTTGGTTCAGCTCTGATATTTCTTTACTGATTTCCTGTCTAGTTGATCTATGTCTCTGTAACAGTGGGGTATTGAGGTCTCCCGTTACAATTGTGTTATTGCTCATTTGATTTTCCCTGTCTACCAATAACTGTTTATATAGTTGGGTACTCTTGTATTAGATACATATATATTTATGATAGTTATGGCATTTGTGCTATTTCCAGCTTTCTCATTGACCCCAATCAATCTTGTGTTATTCTTCTTCGATTCATCTTGTAGCTGTTGATTGATTTTTCGTGGTCTCTTGCTATTTTTAAGGCATCTTTCTTTGCATGATCACTAGCTGCAATTTTGTCTTCAAGATCTGAAATTCCCTCCTTTCCTTCATTCAATCTGTTGCATATAGTTTGAATGGAGGATTTAATCTCCTGGGTCTCTGTTTGGATCTGTTTCATGTATTCCATTTCTCTCCTAAATTGGGCATTTTTTGTTTAGATCTTTTTCTAAGCTCATCTATTCTTTGATTTTAAGCATCACTTCTTTCTGTACCTGAGAGATTATTTTCTCTATAGCCTTTTCCATTTGGTTTTTTACTTCTGTTGTTACCATCTTGGAAATTTCTAGTGTTAGACTTCCAACTTCATCTCATTGAGTCCCAGGCCTGTCCTGGGTAGACTTGGGGTCTGGGGCTGTAACCTGTCTCTGCGTCTTGTCATTTTCCACCTTCTCTTTTTTCTTGTATTTTGTCTTCTATGTTAATGTCCACAAACCTCCCATGATACATGGCTCTACCACTAGCATTGAGGCCTCTCTCAAGGAGGAAAGGGGGCGTCCATTCCTCAGGGACATTCTTCAGATGTAGTTGATTCTTTATAGCTATCCCAAGAACCTACCTTTTTCTGGTGGTTACAGTTCTGTGATAATGTCCGTGTTGCATCCCAGAGATATGCTGGGTATGGAGCTGATCTTGGTCTCTGGATGTGGGGGCTGGGACTGGTCTTTTGATGGTGGAGCTCTCCAGAGCCCAACTGCTGTCTCCTCGCTGCGCTTCAGATGCTCCCACATTACTGGCCTCACTCATTACTTCACCCTCCAAAGGTGTGTGTGCATCTGTGCACTGGGCTGTTGTCCTAGGTCTTGGGGTTCCTGTTGCTCTTACATTCTTACCCCCTCCCTTACCCCCCAATCCAGGGGGGTAAAAGAGGGGGCATGGAGTGTGAACTCGCTGTCTTCCAGCAGGCCCTGCTGTCTGGGATGTAACCTGATTTTCAATTTGGAATTAATCTTTTCCCAATCATAGTTTCATATATCTTGATGTAGATGCTGAGAAGATACTGGTTCATATAGGTATGCAGATCTTGCAAATATGGTATCAACACATTTCATAAAATGAAAATGGATCAAAGATCTAAATGTTAAAGCAGAAACAATCTGAAGAAAGATGAAACAGGTTAAATTCTTGAAGTTGTAAGTATAGGAAAGGATTTTCTGATCAGAATCCCAGCTGCTCAAGTAATAGTACCAAGAATCAACAAATGCAATCAAATTAGAAGCTTCTGCACAGCAAAAGAAACAACCAACAGAGTGATGAGACAACCTAGATAATGGGAAAATTTTTTGCTAGCCATTCTTCAGACAGAAGACTTCAGACAGGAAATATATAAAGAACTCTAAGAAATTAGACCAATAAAAATAAAAGACTCAGTCAAAAAAAGGGCCAGTGAAATGAATAGACACTTTTCAGAAGAAGTATGAATGACCAATAAATACATGGGGTAAAGTCAACATTGCTGGCCATTGGAGAAAAGCAACTTAAAATGACACAGACTCCATCTTACCCCAGATACAATGGTCATTGCACAGAAATCAAGTAATAACAAATGCTGCTGAGGCTGCATTTGTTATTACTTGAGAATAACAGAGAGGGGAGAAAATAACTCTTCTACAATGTTGGAAAAATAAACTAGTACAACTACTATGAGAATTAGTATGGAGACTCCTCAAAAAACTAAAACTAGAAATTCTATCCAACCCAGCTCTTCTTCTTCTAGGTATTTCCCTAAAAATACTAAAGACACCATATTACAATGATACATGCATACCCATATTTATAGTAGCACAATACATAATAGGTAAATCTTGGAAGCAGCCCAGATGTCCAAGAGATGAATGGATAAAGAAAATGTGGTATTTACACACAATGGAGTATTACTCTGCCATAAAGAAGGATAAACTTCATTCATTTTTAGGAAAACAGATGCAACTTGAGACTCTACTATTAAAGGAAATAAATCAGACACTCAAGCTTGAATATTTCATGGTTTTAACTATATAGTAACCCAAAATACAAATAGAAAACAAAAGATAGATAATAGAAAGCAGGGAGATAGCTGTTCCTCAAATGGGAATAGAATCAAAAGATGGAGAAGTAGGGGAGGCTGAGGAGAGAAAGGGGATGAAAAAAGAATTAAGATGTGCTACGTGCATATACAACTGGGAAAGAATGTAATCACTTACTGCAAATACATTCCACAAAAATTTTTTGACATCATTATTATCATTTAGAATCTTTTCAGAAAAATCTGTAAGTCTTAAAAAGCTGCCAAACTCAGTAATGCAACTATACATTTCTGAAATTTTAATTTTCACTTGAAAATGTAAATTTTCACATTTTCATTAAACATGGTCAGTTGTTTTCCTTGAAGTCTGGCTCACTTAGTTCACTTCTGAGAATGTATCAGTTTCAAAGACTGAATGACCACCGTTTGGCCTTCAGTTGAACCTTCATTAAAATGGGTGCTTGCTCTCCTTTTTAAGAAGTAGTGGTCTTGCTTGTCATTTCCACAGCCACACACGAGCTTCTCCTCCAGGTGACCACTGCCCACCAGCACCCAGAACATGTGCTCTCTCTCAGCTTCTGCCACATTTTCAAGTAGAATACTAAACAGGCATATTTGAGGGCTAGATTTAACAATGATTTTTTTCATAAACCGATAACAGTTATTTATTATCATTATCTAGTACTATGTACTATCTATGACTCAGGTACTGATACACTCTTATACAATGGCAGCATAGTATCACCACAAGCATATAAGTAATGCACTGTAGCAGCTATGACATTGTAGTAGCTAAGACATTATTAGGTAACAGGAACTTTCAGTTCCTCTTATGATCTGATAGAACCACATTTATATATATAGGATCCATCATCAACCGAAACCCTGTTATTCATCGTATTACTGTATTAGATATTTAGAGGGATACCTAGCATGTTAACAAATATTGATTTTGAAAGTACTGTAAAAGCTGAATATACAGTGAACAGTTTAAATATTTTAGAATTGTGTAGGAAATCGATCTTTACAATTCTAATAGGAAGCAAGCTGAGTCACTTGATTCTTTTTGCTTATTCCATGTATATCCTTCACAGTGACTTTCAGTGATCCTCTTAACAAGAGCTGCTCCCGCCTCATCCCCCATTTTCTCTGCCTCTCCACTTTCCCCGCCACTTTCATTCCTCTCTGGAAAAGTTCAGAAGTACTGTTCCCCGCTTCCTGAGGACAAAGACGCTGGGCTGATTGCTGCAGCAGCACTTGGCAGTATGGAATATCTAAATCCAAACGCTTGTCATCACTCTGTAATTCAACACTCATTCTACAGATGGCAAAACTGAGGTCCAGAGATGGCATCATCTGATCCCCAGCTCCAGGTTTGTTAAACTATTCTCTAATGGAAGCGTTAACACACAGTCCGCATACCTAGTAACCACACGGTGTTGCAGGGGAAGGGAAATTATGGAATAAGAAGATTCAACCCCCACCCCCAGGGTTGTTTTTTCTTAATCTAACATCTGTTTAAAAGCTCAATCTGATACTGGCGAATGTAGTAATTTAAAATGAAAACTGTGGTGTTCGGCTTATATTGAATTGTGGATGCTAAGGAATGGTTGGAAATCAAAATCAAGTAAATCCCAAATAACCTCTACTTTATCTTTCTTCTTAATTTGTTTTATCTTGGGAAGTTAATTAAAATTTCATTTATTTTAAATATAAACGTACTTGTGTACATTTAAGTACAAATGTAATTGCATATGATGCAATTACATTGTGTAATTGTGTGCATTTTAAATATAAAAGTAACTGTGTACATATATATCCCATAACATCATATTGTATACCTTATAGTTCTTTAACAGAGTATTTTTGAGTAAACTGAGAACGTCATCGGCATTTCAATTTGTTTACTTAGGTAGGTGGCTGCCTGGGTATGAAAAACACGATGACAACTACTGTTGTTCAGAACCACTGTTTTGATTAGTCTTGCACTTTTACCAATTACCGCTTCTGCACAAAGACAAAGTGAACTTGCAAACATGCGGCTAAGACAAGTGACATACAGCATTATGACAGCAAGAATGTTGTTCCAGGGACCACGCTGAGATCTCCTGCCCCACAAACAGTTCTCTCCTGAACCCACACCCTTGTTCTGTCATCAGGTTTCGTGGCTTCTGCTTCTTTATCATTCTTCTATTCGCTGCTTCCTCCCCACAACTTCATGACTCACTCAAACCTCATTCTCTCATCTGAAATATTAGCATTATTCTTCCATCAGCCCACTCCCTCCTCACCTTTCATTATCTTGCCCAGACTAGAGTTTCTAAATTAAACATGCAACTGTGTCCCTCAGGACTTACGACCATTGAATAATACCTTATTAATTAAGTTTTCACTCTGCAGCAAGGACTTGAAGATTTTCTGGGATTTTGTTCTCATGTGCATATCTAATCTCATTTTTTTCTACTCCAACCCCCAGCAGAAGGTAAATTTCAACCATATACAAAATCTCTCAATCTTCCTGAATAAGACGCTTGCTATTACAAGGTCATCCTTCCACACAGTAATCTGCCTGGAGACCCTTCTTTGTACAACTTCCTGTCAAAGTTCTGACCACTTTTCAAGACATGCCTTCATAAGTGATTTACACAGAGTTAGTAACTTCTTCCTACTCTGGTATTTTCTCAAGACCTTGGCATGTAACTGAACTTACATGCTTTCTTGACTCACTATAAAACCTGCTTTTTTCTTACACAGACTCAGCAAATAAAGGTGGTTTCCTTAGATTGGTTTGTAGGGAAAGTTGGGGAATGGGCAGAGAAAGTTCAGTGGTCTCAGTGAGGTTTCTGGCAAGCAAAGAGTTAAACCCCTGCTAGAGAGAGCAGCTAAGGAAAACAAATGGTGACAGAGCTGATAAGGCAGCCTGGCTGGGCTCACTTCATGCCTAGGTTCCATTCCCTCCTCCCTCCACCTCCAGTTACACACACACACACACACACACACACACACACACACACCTATATCTTATTATTCTCTCACCATATTACTAATACACTAAAATGTACATGTATCTCTTCTTGCAAACTCATCCTTGAATGTGGGGCTCTGCTGCAAATCTCACAAGATACTCCCTGGATGGGACCAAGGGGCCACAGAAGTGCTCATCTAAGAACGTACACTTGGGCAATGGACAGGTCAATGGTCAAACCAGGGATCCCAGAGCCCAAAACAGCAGGCCAAGTTACACCAACTCTCAAGGGCAAAGAGTCCCTTTCTCGCCATTAATAAAAGAGGCTGAGAACAAAGGCCACCGTGCAGCTCCAGGTCCGCACTCCCTCTCTGACTCCTACAAGACAGCTGGCTGTCTCCTCACTTCTCTCCCTTTTCCAATAATGTGATTTTGTTCCCTATTTCCCCTTCCTGTCTAATAAAATGACTTTGTTCCTCCTTCTGAACTTATATCTTTTATTGATGTAGACATTTTTTTTTTTTTTTTTGGTGGCACCGGGATCGTGCTTACAACCTCGCGCCTGCCTGACAGGCGCGTAAGCCGCTGAGCCAAACTCCCGGCCCTGGTTTTTTTGAGGCAGGGTCGCACTGTGTAGCTCAGGCCGGCCTTGCGCTCGCGTTGTAGCCCAAGCCGGCCTCGAACTCACAACGCTCCACCTACCTCAGCCTCCCGATGTAGACATTTTTTACAAACCCTAGATACAAATCTACCCTTACAAGACATAACAGATTCATGCCATTTATTTATTAATTCTTTGCATAGCTAGACTTTGGGATTGGGTGGGTTTGTGTGGAGACTTGACGAGGGCTCTTGGCGGTGAAGACCACTAGATACTTGTGTACTAATTATTCCTCTCAGATCCTGTGGAATGAGAAAAGACTGGACAATGGGATTTGCTCTTTCCAGTTTTATGCTCAAAGATGGAGGGCATACCAAGACATTTCAGGATTTATAAAATAATAGAAGGCCAAGCATCATAGAGAAACTGCTCTTCTTGTGACTCAAAAGGGTTAATTACATTTTACCTGGTCTACCACTGCAGCTAATTAACGAGAAGTATATTATACAGGGTGAAGTACATGATGATTTTTTCCAACTAAGTCTAAATATTTTAGTGATTTTATTTGCACATTTAGAAGTATTTAGAATAAATTAAGATTAACTGTATGATTTAAAAATCATCATATTATTTATGCTATGCATCTTTCCATTTTGCCTCTCTACAACTTAAATATTAGCAATTAACATACCTCTTACTACTGCAAAAATTTATTCATAGTATTTACAACCCAAATAAATACAGGGAAATATATCTATTGAAATTGCTATTAATTTTAAAGTATATTTTAGCAGTTACTTCATGACAATTGAAATAGATACATACCTAACTAAGTGCTATATTTCTTTTTTAAACCTATTTTTTGAAAACTGAAAGAAAATGAAATTTTAGTTTTTTTTCAAGTAGATTCAAATGAATATAATATAAACTATACCTCATTAATCTTACTACTAATGGTTATTAATTCTGGTGTTTCACTAATCTACACTTGTTTTAACTGAGAAAG